>APFE031030024.1:40130-99300 GCA_000404065.3 Pinus taeda
GGAGGCGCCACAGGAGACGCCACAGGAGGTGCCGCAGGAGGCGCCGCAGGAGACGCCGCAGGAGGCGCCGCAGGAGACGCCGCAGGAGGCGCTGCAGGAGACGCCGCAGGAGGCGCCGCAGGAGACGCCATAGGAGTCGCCACAGGAGACGCCGCAGAAGGTGTTCTGGGTTTAGTTTTCTGTTAGTGTGGATCTGGTTATCTAGGTGACTTACTGGTACTTGATGATCATTTGATATTTATGGATCCAGTTTGAAAATTTATGAAAAGTGGTCCTTGAAAGAAAAGAAGTAGGGGGTTGTAGCTCCCTTCCAGAGAGACTGGAAAACGAGAGAGAGTTGTAGCTCTCTGCAGGTTGCAGCCTGCGTACTGGTAAAGGACTGCACCAGTACAAGACCATTGTAAAAGGAGTTTCTAATTTGAAAGAAGATAGAGACATATTGCAGTAGTGGTTTTCACCCACATTGGGTTTCCACCTTATATCTGGTGTTCTTTGATGTGACTGTCTATTTTTCTTGCTCATTATTTTATGGTACTGATATGCAAAAATAATTCAAAGTGTAAATAAGGAAGATTTGTTAAAAGAACTAGATAATACTGATTCACCCCCCCTCTTAGTATTATTTTCAATAATATACAGATGGGGGAAGTTATGGATACGTTTGACCGAGTTCTAGTTGGTCATGTTCGGGGATGGGCATACTCAGCAACGTGTTTGAAGCAATGGGTGTTGGAGATTTGGGGTCAGATCCTTATAGAATTGTTGTCAGTGGTAATTCTCTCTCGAGGATGGTTCTCATTGCGCTTTTAGAGGCCTAAGTTTATCCCATGGGTTTTATCAAAACACTAGCACATTGAATTGGCCCTGGTTATCCTTAAGTGTTGGAGCCCCCTCTTTAATCCTGAGCGTGAACACCTTGGGGATGGACCCATATGGGTCATATTACCTAGACTCCCTCTACATTTTTGGTCAGAAAGCATTTTCAAATGGATAAGGAATGTTCTTGGTAGGTATATGGACTTCGATAAATCCTACATGATGATAGGAAACATGTCCATGGCACGCATTCTGGTCTTCCTTGATAGTAGAGAAGGTTTGGAGGAAAGCATGCAGCTACATTGGCGGGACACTCGTAGGATTCAGATATTGGACTATGAGGGAGTTCCTTACCGATGCAAGAGATGTCAAAAAATTGGGCACCTCTATAAGGATTGTCCCCTTCTTGCATCCAGCTCAGCTTCAGTCACTCAGTCTAAACATGCTTATGCAAATCCAGATACTGATCGACGAGGGAAGGCACCTGTAGGTCAAATGGATAATCAACCTTTGGACACTCAGGCTACTCATGGCATAGACACTCGCAAGGAGAAGTTTCCTCCCCCATACCCACGTATCACTAGATCGCGTGCGGCTGCTGCGGTGACTGCCTCTAATGCGGGTACTATCTCTAACCCTCCTCCTTTCCATATGATGTCATCTATTTCTTCTCCTAGTTTATTTGTTTGTAATGCTGGCTCCGTGCATTGTCCCCCTATTGTTTGCACTCTGATTACCACTGCAACTATTTACTCCCCCACTCCCCCTACCATCTTTGGAATTATGGACTCTGCCTCCCCTCCTGTGTCATCTAATGAATATATTTCAGGACATGGTTATTTCTTTTGGTCTATATCTTGTATACCTTCGAGGAATGGTAGTGGCCTTGGCATTACATCTCATCTTCCTTCTTCCAAGTCGGCCCAGGGTTGACAATCTAACATCTCCAAAGCCATTCTTCAGGCTGGTCTGGAAGTGGTATATAGGAGACAACTCCCCATTGATCAGGTTCTTAGAGCACTGACCCCCCCCCCCTGGTTCCCCATGAAGTGGCTCTCTTACAACTGTAGGGGGTTGGCTAGCCCTGCAAAGAAATTAGCCTTTCGTCATTTGATGGAATTGGAACCAGTGGATATTATATTCTTATAGGAGACCCTTGCGACTGGTATGCAAATTGTTCCCACCCTTAAGGCTATGCTACTTGGATGGCACTTCACTACACAGGATGCTCGTGGGTGATCTGGGGGTTTATTGTTGAGGATTGACCTCAGATCCATTAGAATATTAAACTTCTGGGGGGATGGGTTTCATCGGAGCAGATATTTACTCAGTAGAGCTTGGTAGAGAGCTGCAGATTTTCTATTTCTATGGACCCTACAACAACAAGCTCAATTTCTAGCAAATGATTCTAGAGATGGAACAATTCCATGTTGGGAACATTATTATTGGCAGGGACTTAATTTTTCTTTGGAACATGCTGAGTCTTGGGGCATGAATTCTCAACTGGACTCTCTATCAGATGGGATATTACATCTTATGGAGAATCACCTACTGATTGATATCCCCTCACCCAACTTAAAGCCCACCAGGAGAAAACAAAGGACCGAGGATGTAACATTAGCCAGAAGATTGGATCGGTTTCTAGTAAAGGATGCACTTTTGGAACAATTACCCCTTTGTTTAGAGAATTTCCGGCGAAATCACATAAATGATCTTTTGTCGACGCATTTCGAACCAACCAGTGTGGTTCATCGTCAGGACAAGTTGAAGAACCGATCCAGCTTAGCTAGTTAAATAGTATGGGCAGAGACTCCAACAGCTAGAATGATAACGGCTAATTTTGACCTGATGACCCCAGCCAGATAATTATATATTTTAATTATGATTATTCCTGGAAATAGTTAAACTAGGTAAATTTATATAAGAAAAGGACTCCCATAAGTTAGTAAATCATTTATATATTAACCAAAAACAATTGTTATTAATTAAATAAATATAATATATATATACAAATAACTTTTCCCATATTGGTTTATTTAATAATAATTTATTTTTTGTTAAATCAATTTAAATTCATAAAAATAATATAATAATTTATTTTATTTTATATTTATTATTATTCTCCTAATTATATTTAAGTAAATTAATATCATGGATTAGTTTATATATCAAATATGCATAATTTTGGGTAATTAAGATAAAAGAAGTGAATAAACTAATTCATAAAATTAATATAATAATTTATTTTATTCTATATTTATTATTATTCCAGTAATTATATTTAAGTAAATTAATATCATGGAATAGTTTTTATATCGAATATACATAATATTGGGTAATCAAGATAAAAGAAATGATTAAAATAAACTAATTCCATATACTATTAGGTTGTTAAATCTAAAAATATTCAAGCTATTATTAAGAACTAAAATTATAATTGAATTGTTATAAAGGAAGGTAATTTATAATTGTTAATTAATCAATATATATTTTTATATATAAATTACAGATATAATATCAGGATCATTAGGGTGAATTAAACTAATCTTTAGAGTTTAGTAATTTATCCTATTTTATATTTATTATTATTCCAATAATTTTAAGTAAACTAATATCATGGATTAGTTAATGACATTAATGGTTCAAAATTTTGAATCGAATATACATAATATTGGGTAAATTAAGATAAAAGAAGTGATTAAACTAAACTAATTCCATATACTATTAGGTTGTTAAATTTAAAAATATTCAAACTATTATTAAGAACTAAATATATATTACAGTAAATTATAATTGAATTGTTAAAAAGGTGGGAATTTTATACTTGTTAATTAATCAATATATATTTTTATATATAAATTATCATTGTGTTGCGAAATATGGTACGACACAGGCCCAAATCAGGCAATTTTCAAGCGAACCTAATGGATTCAATGATTTATTTGAGATGGTTCCATAATATTCTATGGTTCAAAAGTTAGCAATAGAATGCCTAAATCGTGAAGAATTGATTAATTTTAATCATTATCAAGAGCATAGAATAGCCCATCTGCCAAAAATTTTGTTAAGACAGACTCGTCAAAAGCCTGAAGTTCAAATACATCAGCCACCTCTTCAAAGAATCCAATTATTTCCCAAGTTTCAAAGATAGCCATTGCAACTGTTGAGAAAACGATGAAAATCAAAAAAGAGAATAAATTGGATGATGGGAGGAATTTAATCATGTTTTATCTACTGAAGAAACTCGGGATGTAAATACAACAATCAACAAAGAAATGGAGAAAGTCACGGAAACTGAAGGGACAACCTCGTGCACTATTGAGGTTCCCGAAAAGACTATTTTTCCTGAGACTCCTAAGAGAACTAATATTGATGAGGCTACCAATAAAATTATTGTTGTTGAGGATACAAAAATTATCCCCACATTTCCCACATCGGATATAGTCCTAAAGATTAAAAAAATTCCTCCTCTTGATGTATTCTACAGTCCAAAACATAAGCAGTAATGAGCAGGTCAAGAAAGAAGAGAAAGCTATAATAAACATAGGCATCTGTTTGAGATGAGACTCCTTTTCAAATTCTCTGGAAAGGAACCCAAAAAGGTCCTAACAAAGAATTAAACAAGCTTTCACAATTTGCAGGAGCTTATGCTAGTGCTAGTATTGAAAAAGCAGCGGAAATACAATTCTTATGAAGGAAAAAGACCAGAGGATTATTCAATTAGAGCAAGAATTCCAGAACGAAAGACAAGTGATTGAGCAACAAGGGAAAGAAAAACTTTCCAAGTTACAAAAAATTTTTGAAAATTGAAAGTTACAATTTGAATTTGAAATCAAAGACAAAGATGCACATGTATAATAATTGCAACAAAAGATTAACTAGTTGAAGGATAGTCCATAAATAAATGAAGTCCGAAAGGAAGCAGGAGAACTACATACACTCCTCACTAAGCAACGGGTTGTCTTTTTTCACAAATTAACTTTAATTCATGATTTGTGTAAAACTAGTGATTCTTTAGTTAACCAATCGTCCAATCTGTAGACATTTTATGAAGAAATTGAAGAGAAAATCTTTGATCATATAGATTGGCAAGACAGTACTGAAGGAATATCAAATGATCTTCCTCAAATCAAATAATCTCAAAAGGATATCGTTTTCGATGACTAGGACGTCAAAGCAAAACAAGCAGAAATGACTATTATCAGAGCCAGAAATATTGCTTCAAACTTCACTGAATATATCATCGATACCTTATGGCAGGCCAATCTAATACAGGAATGCCCTAAGGACACTTTTCCGGATGTCAAAATTCTAAAGCATTCATGGCAAGAAGCCTCCAACAAGAAGGTCTAAGATATCCAAAGTTTATCAAAAGTGAACCTTGAAAGTTATTAGCATTTCTTGGTGAAACCACATAGTCAGTAGCTAGTGCTGAGGTGTCTCTCTAATGCAATAGCTCAACTTATTTGAGCACTCAATGATGCAATATTCACGGGGAAGATATGCATGCAGATGATTCATCCCCCCCAACTGAAGCCAATGACGAATATATGTGGACTCAGAGAACAAATGAAGAATCATTCTAGAGCACAGTCATGAATTTCTTGTTGCAACAAATTGCTATCTTTAGCTTTGCTTTATTTTTAGTTTAATTTTTTAATTTTTTTCTGAATACTTTTATTTATTTTACTATTTTTGTAATATAAATAGGCTATTTAAACCCCTTTCATGCATTTAGAAAGGGGTTCTGAAGTTTTGAAAGACAACTTTGAACTTGCACTGTTGTTTAAATCCAAAGTTATCTTATTAAGAAGCAGAACTTGAAGCTATCTTTTTATGAAAAAAGTAATGATGTATCAGGTACTATTATCTTTATATTAATGTTATGTTTCATTGAAATAGATATTGAATTTCTTATAATTTGTTTCATTATATAAATGCTTTGAAACCAGTCATACATTGTCATTATTGATGTGTAGGATTGTATCATTTGTGATTGTATATGAGATAACGAATTCTTATATGTGATTAAGTTTTAATCAATTAAATTAATTAAGTAATTAATTAATTTAGTTTATCTTTTTTTTTTCCTTTCATAAAGTGTTTAATGATCTATACTACTACATGCTTTGTGAAATCTTTCTATGAATCACATATAAAGAGATATTATTCCCGGGAAGTAAGTAGGAAAAGTTTTACTTAGTAATATCATCTCTAGCATTTATATCATTCCATTAGTATCATTTTGTTTCTATTATTCTATTATATCACTTTAAATAGGAAATTTCTCCCTTTATCCCCAGTCATACCCATAGTTTCCAACAGAAAAGGAGTTTCCTTAAGTTCCCGACTGGGTGGTATTCGCTGATGTTGAGACAAATACTTTCTAGCCTTCAATGGGACCTTACCAGTATCCATGGCCATAGGTTCCTTTCCAACCCTAGTAGGGACCTTACCAGCAGCCGCAACCACAATTTCCTTTCCAATCGCAGCAGGGAATTTACCAGCAACCGCAACCACAGGGTTCCATTCCTACAATTGCAGCAGATAGCCTTCCAATAGCAGTATGGTCAGTTCCCCCCAAACATCCATATTTTCCATATGGTCTTTACTAACATGCGAGAGGTATGTTTCAACCTCATGGTCAAAACCAACTGCAGTGGGGGCAGACCCAACCTTAGTAGTGTTGGAATCCTCAATTTGGTACATACCAGAGACCTTACACCCCCTATAATCCGCAACTTTTGTTCTTTGCAACATTAGAATTACTGGATGTGTCATGGCTTACAAATGACCCAATACTGTATTTGTCATATTGGCCTCCGGTACCAACTAAAATACCAAGTTATTGTCCTAATTTCAACGGTAAATCTGGAGAATACCCTTAGACACATGTCATGACTTACCATATTTGATGTTCTTCTAACTCTGGTTATGTCTTTTCTGGTGCACTTTGACGAGCCCTACTACCAAGTGTTATATCAAGCTTCCCTGAGCTACTTTTCAAGATTTCAATTCTCTAGCTATGTCTTTCCTTATCCATTTCCAATTTCCTATCCGATACGAGATCAGAACTCATCTCTTGACATATTTGAAGCAGATGAATTCCACCGATATCTCCAACAATATACATGAATGGAGACGTAGATGTTGTCTCATCAAGTTTGAAATTCCAGATCTGATTTTGAATTAATGGTTCACTAAGTCATTCATCGCCCCTATCGCTTGAGACATAGCCATGGGTGGATGTGGAACTAAGGAACAAGCCATCGCCCATGCCCAGTATTTGGATCTTTTTTACTCACAATTTGGCACGTTGTACGAATTGTTACCAAATGCCCCGCGACTTTCGATTGATCCTGTATCCTCCACTTCCGCAAATTCATCACTCATTGATGGTGTCATTAGATCTGTGGCTCAACGGTTTGGTAGTACCCCGACTGCTTCTACAAATTCCAAACCTACTCCAGCTTCCGCAACCCTTAATGTTGCAAGCAACCCAAAAAATCTTGGTAAAACCTCATAGGTAAATGTTGTCCATTTTACCACACCAGGTAAATCCTCAAAAGGAAATAAATAGGGTAGATGGAAATTCAAGTAGGATAACCCGAAATAGGATTCCCAAAAATTGTTTGTTGATGATCCATTGAAATGAAAGCCAAAGTACCCCTTCCTTATTTGTGATGATGATCATTACACTAAGGATTGTCCTCAACATGTCGAAGTAAGTCGTCTTTTGAAAGGCACCACACGAACCCCAGTTTTGTTGAAGGAACCCTTCCCATCCCAACATATGAAAATGGTAGAAAAATAGAAAACTCAAGCCCCTGGAAGCTCTCAAGTGTTCATGAGTCGTTCAGAACCTATTTTCATAGCCACTATATATAAAGAATATCAAGCCCCTGAAAAACCCACGGTTGAAAAAGACGCCACTGACATGCCCTCTTCCTCAAGTTCACCTAACTTCAATCCTCTCCATATCAAGAAACCTAGAATTTATTACATGATTTGAATACCCCCGAAAGGTATTCTTCAAAAATCATATTAAAATCCAAATGTGTGGGCCACCCAACACTACAAGATTGTAGAATATTTGGCTCAAGCACCCTCGATGATGTCGGCCTTGGAAATCCTTCAAACATGTCTGTCAAAACGAAACTCTTTTCTATTTGAAATTGGTGGATTTGATCCCATAGATACTACCTTGATAACCTTTGATCTTGAGAATCATGTCCCTCACGTACTGCATCAACTTTCATTTCGCATACAAGTTGTCATTGGGGGAAAAACTATTCGCAGAATTGTTGTTGATGAAGGAGCCTCCACATGCATTATGTCCATATCATATTGGAAAGCCCTTGGCTCCCCCGCCCCCCTCAACCAATCCCCAAACAATTTTAAATCCTTTGATGGTAGAGGATTTCAACCTTATGGTATTCTCAATGCTTTACCCATCCAGTTAGAAGGAAAGAATGTCAATAAGGAAGTAGAGATTATCAACGAAAATCTTGATTATAACCTTCTACTTGGCCATAGCTCAACTCTATGATGTTTGTTTTTGTTTCTACTCTATTTCATGTACTTCGCTTCCCCCACTAAAGTAAAATTATCACAGTGGACCTATTGGCTTTATTTTCCTCTAACTCTACGACTAGTAAAGTACCTTATATTGGGAAAACCATTATCCCTTATGAAAACATTGGAGTGGGTCTTTTCAAGAACTCTTCTTTGATGGGAAATTTTTCCCTTCCTCTGCCCAACAGTGTTTCCTCGGTCAATATGATTTCATCTATTAATGACCCTAGGATAATTATTGGCCCTAATTAGATGGCTAATCTTGGCAACACCATGCCACTTATCCCCATCGAACAAGCTTACCAAGATATCATTTTGGCCTCTACCCCTGCATCAAAAACTGACTGAGCGTGGTCCTAGACTCGTATTCACAGAATCCTTGGCTTGTTTAATTGGATTCTAGAGATCCTTTAGATGAGACTTTCCGTATTGGTGAAAGCGTTTTTAAATTTATGTCTCTCAAAGAAAACCCTTGGAATGATATCCATCATCATTCCTCTTTTATTCCTAGCCTTAGAGTAATCCCTACCTATCTAGATCCCTTCAGACTCCCATTTTAGTCCATGATGTGTTATCTAAAAGGAATATGAGTAACATTTGACAACCATGCCTATAGATATCTTTGTGAAACTAGGTATAATTGAAAAGGTTCACATAGGAGCCTCTTGTTCTCCCAATGAGATTACATCCTACACGAACCTATTCAAATAATTTTGTGATGTCTTCACCTGGACCTAAAAAGAAATGTCTGGTATTTATCTAGGCATTGTGGTTCATGAGATCCCAACTTACCTGGATGAAAAACCTGTCTGACAAGGCCAACGTCCAGTGCACCTAAGGAAGGGAGCTGCTATCAAAGTTGAAGTTGAAAAAATTCTTAAGGATAGTTCATCTACCCCATACCGTTGAAAGATTGAGTTTCTAACTTCATCTTGGTGGCTAAAAAGTAGGGAATCATACACGTCTACGTTGACTATAGGGATATTAATCAGGCTTGTCCTAAGGACAATTTTCCTACTCCCCTTATCGACCATATTATCGATGAGTGTGCCAGAAATGATATATTTTCCTTTATGGATGGATTTTCTAGGTATAATCAGATTAATATCCTTCTTGCTGACCAACATAAAACAACCTTTATCTGTCCCTAGGGACATTTTTCCTATAAAAAGCTTGTTTTTGTTGGAAATACTAAGAGGGGGGATGAATCAGTATTTCTTTTCAATTGTTACTTTTACCAGTTAGATCGCTAATATTTAGAACACAAAATGAACAATAGGAATGAATTCTTTTATTAATATAATCTTTACATTGAATCAAGTAAAATGCATATAAGGCTCCAATCCTAGATGAAGACACCAATCTTCAAACTCCCAGGCTCCAACCTATTTCCAAGCACCAACTTGGACTTTTGTGAGGCTCCAACCTCTAGGGCACCAACCCTATCTTCTCAAGGCACAGGCCTTGTGTTTAGAGGCTCCAACCCTTAGATGAAGACACCAATCTTCAATATCCCAGGCTTGAAAATGTAATATGCCAGGCAGTGACTTGGACTTCCCAAGGCACCAACCTTGTCTCTATGAGGCTCCAACCTCTTGGGCTCCAACCCTTAGCTTTACTCCATCAAGATATATTTGGTTAAACTTCATGGCTCTCAATGTCTTCTTCAATGAGCCATGTCTATCTTCAGTTATTCCTTCACTTAGTCTCTGCGTCATGTCATCAATGACAACCTTGATCTCTTCACATGAAGGTGTCTCCATTGTCCTTCATGATATCCAATCAAAAACTTCAAGGTCACCTCATAATGGCTTCAATAATCTTTTCCAAGAGTGACTTCAATGGGCTTCTCCAGGAGTGTCCTTAATGGGCTTCTTCAAGAGAGTCTTCAATGGGCTTCTCCAATGAGTTCTTCAAGATCCAATACTTCTATTGTACAAATCCCCAAATGTTCCACTGGTCAATGTCTTCAAGTTCTTCAACTTGCAAAAGCCTCCAAGGTTCACAACTATAGGTCTCCAAAACTGTTTCAAATAAATAAAACTCCTTCAAAAGACACTTAACAACTGCTCCAAGCTTCTCTAAAGAGGCTAGAAGAGAGAGTTACAAACAACTTCAAAATAGTCCAATAATCTGCCTCAAAAGATGCCTAAATACAAAACACAGACTTCAACAAATTTTGTTCATTTGCAAGCTTGTGCGAAGAAGGGCTACAAGTCTGTCACAAATTTAAGCACCACAGGTATCACAAGTCGAATCTTTATGCCACGAATCCATAGACTAGGTTGAGGTCGAAGGTTTGCTATACAACAAAGCTGAAGTTTGTTCACAGTTGCGAGGTTTGTTGCTTCCACATTCGAGTTGTATTGTTCCACATGTATGTCCTCAAATAAACACCTGTTTGAGCTTCTACAGGAGTATAGACTGAGATTTAGGCAACAAGGTATTTAGTAATGAGGCTAAACAAGAGGTTGTTTGCCTAAACGATCCCTCCAAAGTGATTGTCCAACAATTCTAAATTTTACTTGACCACTCCAACAAATTTGAGCCTCACGGATATTTTTATCACTGTAAATTCCAAAACTGTAATATTCTAGTCCTTGGTGACTATCCTTGACTTTGAAGAATAAATCTTAACACCATAACTGTGCCCAAACAATGATTCTTTGTCTTCTTTGGCCTTCTTTCTCTTTTTGTACTCCTCGTCTGAATTAATCACTGAAATTATGGTTAAAATGAGGTCCTAGATGTCATATTTATATAGGATTTCACCTTGAACTGAAGGGAAACGTCTTTCTGCAGTTAGGCTGACATGAATGTCTAAGTGTAGGTCGGCTTACTGTCCAGAATAATATTCTTAACTTAAAAAATTCATATCTCCCAAGCTATTTGGAGTTTCGTGCCAAGTAAGTGCTCATTAGAAAGAGGAAAATATCCTCTTTAAGATGGTGTAGGATACATTTTGAAAGGATGCCTCAAGCTGTCCAAATTTCTTTTTCTTTGTGACTACTCTTGAAGTCTTTAGTGCAGAAGATGATTAGAACAACAATAGGTCATTAGGGCTTGATGATTAGGACAACAAGAGGTTATTAGTGTGTCCCCCAGTGCTTTGTCATAATGTAAGTCATACATGTCACCATGATAATGTATTTAGCATTCATGATAGTGCAGTGATATGTCACCAACCATAGTGCAACATTTATTAATTTTCCGTTAGGAGATTTCCAAGTCCTTCACATCATGTCTCCAATCGTTGTCCATGTCATCAAGACCTTCATCAAGTGGCATCACGTATGAAATCATCAAGTGTGGTAATTCATGTATAGTCCTTCAATATAAAGGGTAAGGACATCGTCCGGGTTCTAGGTTTTTTCATCAAGAGTAAGAACATCATCATGATTTCTAGGGCTTCTTCATCAAGAGCAATGATACATGAGGTTATGGTGTCTTCATGGTTAGTTCAAGCATCTAGGAAAAGCCATCTTCTTAGTGGCTTGACATCATAATGGCATCATTAATAGCTTGACATCTTCATTAATGGTATCCTTATCAAACAAGAGGGAATTGTCATCATGAGCAGGGACATCATCATAATATGCATCACAAGATTATTTTCCATCCCAGTAATGCCATATTGATATCAATGGGAACCTTGATTAAAAATCTCCCCCTTTGTCACTAATGGCATATTCTTTCCCTTCCAACATTCTCTCCCCCTTTGACATCAATTGAAAATGGGGTGCCCAAGTACTCCCTCTGCCAAGCTACTTCTTTTCTTCATGAATAATAGTTTTTCATAGATATGTAAATCCCCCTGTCATGGTGCTCTTCCTTTTGGCAATGTGGTCCATGACAGATGTGTTTACATTTCTTCATGTGATGAACCAACTCCCCCTGCCTAGATAAACTCCTTTAGCTTCTTTAGACAAGAAATATTTCTACCTTGTGATCAAGTAGAAAAAATCTTCAACAATAGTCCATCGGATAAGTAAGGAATCATGTACTTAAATGGAGTTGCTCCCAAGAGATGATCTATCAAAAGATTATTGTCCATCTTTGACTCATCAAGAATTTCACAGGGCCCATTCACAGATAACTTCTACAAGAATGATTAAGAATAGCAAAGTCTCATTATCAAACACTTGGAATAGCAAGGATGACATCATCAAGTCAACAACATGTGTTGCTGGCTGCTGAGTTTAAGATACTTCTGGATTCAATTTGCTTCCTTCTCCATACTTGTGTAACTTTCTCCTCTAGCATGGCTCTAGCTTGTGTAGGGGCCCAAGTTAAGTTACAATCACATGCCATATGTCCAATGTTATGACACTTGAAGCACTCTATGTTGTTCTTGAATAACAATTCATGACTTCTTGCAAAATTGCTTCTCAGAGATTGACGGGGACCATTATATTTATCTTTGTGATATGCCCTACAATCTTTTGCCATGTGCCCTGTTAGCCTCCTGCTGCAGCAGGTTACTCATATTTCATGATTGACATTTTACGGGCCAAATATGTCATACTTTACATGCTGCAATGCTCCATATTTTTTAAACAGTCACCAAGCAAAGAAGGCTACTCAGAGTTCATCTAACTGCTTTCCAAATTTTGAAAAGTCATTCCAGTTTTGTACAATTTTCAGCGAAAGGGAGGTCCAAACAGCTTAATCTTGGTCTCCCTAGGTTTCAATTTCCTGTTTTAGAATATAGAGAATGAAAATCTGTCCAAACAGCTTAATCTTGGCAGATTCTTAGATAGGTAGAGAATCAAAGGAGACCAACTGCTTAATCTGGGCCCTTGGAAGAAAAAAGGGTAGTTTGTAGATAGGAAGGCATAAAAAGAAAAAATTGAAATGATGGGTCTGCAAGTCTAAGTGCACCCGGACTAAAATAAGAAAAAACGTTAGGAAAGTAGGCTGGGTAGGTAGTTTTGAGGTTGCAGAATCTTGATGTCTAATCAATTCTATGTTTTCAGGGTGTCATCTCTACTCAGGGCACAATCACCAGGCAGTTTTATGTGAAAGAGTTCAAAACAGGCATAACTAACTTCCCTTTCTCCATCTCCCCCAAATCCCTAACTAATTTCCCTAAAAAGAGGTCAAGATCTACTTGATATCTCTTAGTTTCATCATTTTTCATGTCATTAGCCTGGGTGAAGATCTGCTTCACTCAAAGAGGATCCATACTTTCTCTATAAGGTTCTATCTCCCCTTTGAAGCCTAAGATCTCTGAAGCTTAGCACTTTCTTGTCATCTCCATATTAATTACTGACACTACTATTTAACTCCCTATATTTTCCCTATCCCCATACTAAAACTATGTAGATAATCCCCTTATGTAAATATCCCCTCCCCTGGTTGAAATATAACCATAAATACTTCACTGGGAATTACTAAGTCACCTGGACTTTAGTAAGAACCCTCCCTCTGCAAAAAATTTCCACTCCCAAGTGTTTGGACCCCTTCCAAACACTAAGAAAACCCTTTCAAAAGGCTAATAACCCTCCCCACACAGTCTTCTGTGAAAACTATTAATGTTTGTTTGATATGTTTCCACCGCGCAATAACACAGTTCGCCCATTTTTCTAAAGTTAAAACCCACAGCGCCGCGAAATATTAAGCCTTTAACGCGCGCACACCTTTACTAAACCCTGCACATCTCCCTTTTCCGTCCACCGTCGGATCGCCTCCCCCAGATCCGATGGTCCTTATTCACATCGCGCGCTCGATTGTGGTGGTGGGTTACCACCCGACGTCTGACGGTTTAACCGTCGTACACCGGGACAGGTGGTGGCCTCCCATTGCATCGGGCCGCCCCTGACAGAAACCACCTCTGTACCAAAGGCAGTCTGATGCCCAGGGAAAACCGCCCTCCCTTCACATAACAGGAGCGCCACCTCACCCTGCGATGTCGCCTCCACGTCACCTCACCCAGCCTGCGCCTGGCCCACGTCACCCTGCCACATATCCCTGCCATGTCACCCCGCCGTACTGCCACATCACCTTGATGACGTCAGCATGCTGACGTCACATCCGTACCAAAGGACCCCACTCCTGACGTCAGCATGCTGACGTCATCCGCCGTACTGCTGACATCATGCTGGTGTCAGCAGCTAAAAAACCGAAAATTTGCGCAAGAGAAAAAATCGAGCTTCAGAGCTCCAAAATGAGAAACGGAGGCAGTTTTCGATGTGCGATTAGCGCGAAGCACTAATTGCGCATTGCTACGGGAAATAGGCCATATTGGGGAATCTTTAGGGAATCTTTTGATTCCTTGGCCCGTTTTGCACCGAAAAGGCCCGAAATTGCCCGATTTTGCCAAATTAAACCGATTGGAAGACAGGAAGAGACCAGAGACAGAGATTAAAGAGTATCAAATCAAATCTACAGGGACAAATCACGTCAAAGAGTATCAGTAAGCGGCGAAGACCATCAATGTAGCGGCAAACAGTATCAGCGAAGATCTTAATAGCGGCCCAAAGCAGGAGAAAATTAAATACCTTCCAACAAAGTCAAAAAAGAGGGTGAGGCCACTCAAAACTCTCAAATCATGGTTATTGCACATTTAACTCGCACCAGAACAGAACTACAGATCCCAAAGCACATTTATTCCAGCAATACTGCATCGAGCCTCCAAGGGCCACATTGCACTCTTTTTGATCCAGCTACCTCTGACACAGTTCAATAGATATTTACCTGCTTTTAATTTTGGCACAATTTTAGGTTTAGAAAGCTCTTTTTGCATACCTATTTTAGGTCAATTGTAATAAATAATTTGAGATATTTGCACTATAAAGACAGCCCTGAATACTGTATTAAGGGTTGGTTGGTTGGTTGTTAGTAAAGAAGCTATCTTTAGCTGATTTTGCTCTAGGAGAGACTCGCACTATAACACCTGATAAGTTTCTATAATCAAAGACTGCTTATGAGCTTTTGGAGAATGGATTGTTCACTGTGTTTACCAGTTGAAGAGTGATTATCGAATTCTCGTGATGTTGCATAACTCAATAAGTGTTTCTTACCTCTGTTTTCCATTCATAAGTTACCATCTAAACAGCAGAAAAGAAGATTAGCTTAGAATTTGTTTAAATACACTCTATGCTCAATTTCTGTTGTTTCTTTATGTTTTCCTCTGTTTAGGCATAAATATGAATTCCACATGGCTCATGTTTTGCCTTAACCTTAGACAGTTATCAAGGGATTCTTCATTGCCCCTAGATAGAGAGATCATCCTTCCTCTGTTAAGCTGAGTGAGAGATTCTTAAAGTGCCTCTCATTCCTTAACATATCATTCATCCTTTAAGTTTGAAGATTGTGTTATGAGCAAGCTATCCTGCTTCATATTTCTCTTAATGACCAAGAAAACGCACTGATAATCCTAACCATGACTCCATGCCCAATGGTTTGAAACTTATCAGCTTCAATGAATTGCCTCTCTGCTGAAAGATTTTCCTTCCATCCAAACCACAAACAAAAAACCCTTGACCAAAAAGCTAGCCTAAAATCATCAACAAAGTTAAATCATTAAGAGAGAGCCCTCTCTGATTGCAGGTGGGCTAGAACCTGCAATCCAAAGATTGGTTTGTGGTTACCTCGGCCGTATCCCTACAGGAGCCTAGGGACAACCTGAGTGATAACATAAAGGCAACTCCACTGGGGACCTCCTCAGATAATCTCACTAAGCCAGTCTGCAACCCCACAGAGGAAGAAACTGACCTTTGAAAGCCTCGGTCGACCTGTGTTTTTTAGAAAAAGTTCCCAAAAAATAGAGTAGAAGCTGGCTCCTAAGAAGAAAACGCGTAATACACGATCAAATCCTGATCCAAATAGCCTAGCTGTTTTTGAAAATCCGAATTTAATTCCTAAGATCATTAGAAAACAAAAGCAAAAAGAAGACCCAACTATTGCGAGTCCTAAAACAGTTCAGCCAAGCAGTGTTCCAACCCCTGTCAGAGTTTTATTTCGGTCAACCCGAAGTTCCCTTGGTTCTTCACCCCCTTCTCCAAGCCGCTCTTCTACACCTCCGTCCTATACTCCTACTACCACTACTACTCCTTCTACCCCGGTTGTTCCTGTTATCCCCGCTGCCCTAGCTGTTCCGCTTATCCCCATCATCATGGCTAGATATGCGTCCTTATAGTTTCCTGCTAATCTCGGGGCTAAGCCTCAGGACTACCAGACCAAAATCACCTATTTTGATGGTACAAACTCCTGCACCGCCCTACAGCATACAAAGAAAATGCAGGATTATTTCGAGAGTTATGAAATTGATGATGACAGTGCAAGAATGAAGATTTTTGTCCAAAGTTTGACCGGTGATGTCAGAACCTGGTTTAGGGAACTTACACCCAATTCCATATTAAACCCTGAAGCCTTATACCAGGCATTTATTAACAGATGGGAGAAAAACAAAGACGCCCTACACATACTATCTGAGTATGATACTATCAAAAGAGGACCTCAGGAAACAGTTGGATTACTGTGCAAGGTTTAATAATGTTTACAGTGCAATACCACAAAATTTAAGACCTCCACCTGATATCGCTTTGTAGAAATTCCCGGATGGCTTTGATGCTGAGATGGCATATCAGTTAAGGGAAAGAGCCCCTCAAAGCCTTGCAGAGATGCAAGATGTTGCTGTTAGTGTGGAAGCAAATCTAATTGCTAAAAGAAACAGAGCTAGAACTGAGAGAAGAACCACTTTCAAATAAGAACCCTCAGTCTTCGATCAGAAGCTAGATGCTATCATCAGTGGAATCCATAGGCTGGGAGACAGAGTAGACAATGTTGAGAGGAAAACTTCATGGGAAGGTCAACAGCCCAATACCATAAGGAACCCGAACTTCAGAAAAACTCAAAACACTAACGCTGGAAGGGCCAGTCCCGACCATGATATTAGGCTGCCTTTCCAAGAAAACTATGCGGAGGCATCTACATCCACTGAGCCCACAGATAGGACTCATATGAACTTAATAGATTTAGAAAATGAATAGCAAATCTTTCTTACGGAAGAAGACCGACCATACCCTGATGCAAAACAATTTCACACCAAGTCAGGAGAGTCCTTCGATTTTAAACAAGGCTATGATACTGTTGTGTACGAGGTACACAAGAAATACAAATTAAGAACAAGGACCATTGATGTTCCCCCATCTAGCAGAACAAAAGATAGCAAACATCTCAACAAAAGTAAAGGAAATATCACCATTAATCAACCAACTAATAGCTCTCTCCCAAGCCCGCATCAGGTAACTATGGAGGATATAACAGACACGCACTCTCCTATTGATCGGCCTTTACCTCCCTCCTCCCCAAAAGAAGATCTGAATAGCACTCCTAAAAATCTTCCCAAAACAGAAATACCACAAACTGTCATACATCATGACATTGACATTCTAAAAGAAAACGTAGAAAGTATGCCTGAAAAAGAGAAATTAGCCACTATCAACACCAAGAACTTATTGGAAAAACCATTAGTTTAGAAGCAGAGATTGGAAAACTCAAGATATCCATTCCCCTCTTAGAACTTGCCAAACATGATGTATATAGGCAACAAATTCAAAGGTCACTTCAATTACCAGAGGTAAGGGATGATGTAAACGTTTTAGACGACACCCCTGAGCTGTTGTTTGGTCCAGAAGTTAACGGGAAATCAACATATGGAATTGTTCCACCTTTTTATGTCAGTCTGCACATACATGAAAAAATACTGCATAATGCTATGTTTGACTCAGGTGCCTCACATAACCTTATGCCCAAAGCTGTAATGGAAAGGTTGAATATTGATATCACAAGACCATACAAAGATTTGTATTCCTTTGACTCAATTCAAGTCAAATTTTTAGGCTTGATCAAAGACCTTTATGTCTCTCTAGTCCAATTTCCCAACAAGACAATCTTAATGGACGTAGTAGTTACCGACATTCCCACAAAGTATGGCATGCTCCTATCCAGATCGTGGGGAGAAAAATTGCAAGGGTCCCTTCAACTCGACCTCTCTTATGCCACTATATCTATCTTTGGGCAACCAAAGAGACTATATAGAGAAACATTAATGAAGTATGTGGTAAGTAGTGAGGAAAAGCCCCAAAATTTTCCAATATACTCAATTCATTCTGATATGGATTCTTTTATTTTATTTAATGATAACACAAGCCCTCCAACTGATGATAAGCCGGTATCTTTGGAGCAAGGAACGTACATCAATGAGGAATCAGTTGCCAATACCCATGAAATTGTCTCAACAGCCAAGGCAACCAACAAACAGCAAGAAGAACACCCCGAAACAGAAATTGTAAGTCTACCCGATCCTCAAAAAACTGAAACTCTCAATACAAACCTCAAACAAGAAATCACATGGTATTTGGAGTTTGATGGTTTGGCTAACAAGTTAGGAGCAGGGTTCGGAGTATGGATTTACAATACACACGATAACCACGCACAAGGCCATGCTTATAGACTCAATTTCAGATGTATAAATAACATGGCAGAGTATGAAGCTCTTCTCTTAGGCCTTAAGTTGCTCAAAGTCCTGGGAGCTACTAAAGTATCCATCCTAGGTGACTCTGACTTAATTATACAACAAATGAAAGGTAACTTTGTCGCAATGATAATAGAATGAGAGCTTACAGAGCTGCTGCAACCGAATTACTCAATGCCTTCAGTGAATTCAGGCTTGCCAAAATTGCACGAGATCATAATATTCATGCCCACAGTCTAGCAACCTTTGCTAGCACATGCAAGCTTCCGTTTGAACCAAATCACCATTTCACCGCTGAAATAAAACACAGACCTTCGATCCCTAACAATGTCAAGGATTGGAAGGTATTCCAAAATGATCCCCAGATTAACAGTTTCTTAACTCTGGAGGACGAATTTTCCAACACAAACATTGACATGGATGCTATGACCGACTCACAACAACTAGCAGAAGAAAATCACCTGACTGTAACAGCTGCAACAGCTAAACAAATTCTTAACCCAACTGTTTTTAACAATACAAACATAGAATAGCTGAAACAAATCTGTTTAGAGGAAACAACCAAAGCAGAGGATGAGTTTATTGATCTAAAGAGTAATGTTCTACCTGTCGGACTTACTCCATTGGAAGACATGTATGATGACAATGATGTGCCCAAAAAGCCAAAAAATGGAACCTATGAATGCTGCTATAGAAGAACACAACATAGGAACAGCAGAGCATCCCAGAATGATTAAATTGTCCAAAAATCTGCCCCCTGATCAAAAACTGAAATACGTGGATTTGTTCAAAGAATTCCAAGATGTATTTGCCTGGAGTTATGAGGACTTGAAGTCCTATGACACCTCAGTGATCCAACATACCATTCCCTTAAAACCAAATCAAAAACCGTTCAAACAGAAAATTAGGAGAATCAACCCCATGCTCCTTCCTCTTATCGAAAAAGAAATAAAGAGAATGTTTGAAGCAGGTATCATTGCACCCGTCAGATTCTCTGAATGGGTATCTAATTTAGTTCCCACCAAGAAAAAAACAGGAGAGATAAGACTGTGTGTAGACTTGAGAAATTTAAACCAGGTCTCTTTAAAAGACCACTACCCTTTGCCCAAAATGGACCATATCTTGCAAAGAGTAGTGGGTTCCTCTAGAATTCTTTACTAGATGGATTTTCAGGATTTAATCAGATACTTGTTCACCCAGATGACCAGGACAAGACAACCTTTACCACACCTTGGGGAACATTTAAGTATGTTAAAATGCCTTTCGGGCTGAAAAACGTCGGTGCTACCTTTCAAAGGGCAATGGATATTGCATTTTCCAAGGAGATACATGATTTCCTCGTAGTTTACCTTGATGACCTGACCCCATTCTCCAAATCTGACCAAGAGCACCTTAAGCACTTAAGGCAAATTTTCATGACATGCAGGAAATATGGCATTTCCTTAAATCCTAAGAAGTCCCTGTTTGCCCTTGAGGAAGGCAAGCTTCTAGGGAATATCATATCAAAAGATGGGATTAGAATTGACCCGGAAAGAATTCAAGCTATCCTTCAAATCCCCTATCCAAGAAACATAAAATAACTACAAGCATTCTTGGAAAGATCAATTTCCTAAGGAGATTTATCCCAAACCTAGCCGAGCTAATAAGGCTATTGAGCAACATGTTGAAGAAGGATGCCAAGGTAAAATGGTCTCTTGAAACCAAGCAGGCTTTTGAGAGTATAAAGACTGCCCTAACTCAAATGCCTGTCCTCACCAGTCCTAAATTCGACAAAGATTTTATCATTTTCTCTTTTGCATCTGAACACACTATAGCTGTTGTCCTTTTGTAGAAACATGATCAGGGCAACGAAAAGCCAATTGCTTTCTTCAGCCAAGCTTTGAGAGATGCACCCTTGAAATATCATATTATGGAAAAGCAAGCCTATGCCCTGGTCAAAGCCATCAAAGATTTCAGAATTTACATCCTATACTCCCACGTGATTGCCTATGTCCCTAACGCTGTTGTAAAGGATATATTAACTCAAGAGGGACTAGAAGTCAAAAGAGGCAAGTGGATTTCTAGCATCCTTGAATACGACATTGAAATAAAACCCACCAAGCTGATAAAAGGACAAGGTTTAGCCAAACTAATGTCCGAAACAAACTTCCAAGCCTTAGATATTAATCAACTGGACAATGAACCGGAGCTGGCGACTCCAAAGATCAGTGAAACCTTCCTGCAATCCCCATGGTATGCTGATATTTTCTTTGTATTGTTAAACCTGTGTGCTCCCCCAGGATTGTCCAGAACCAGGAAAAGATTTTTAAGGATGAAATCATCAAAATTTTGTGTCATAGATGGTGCTTTGTTCGGGAAAAATCATGAAGGTATTTTTCTTAATTGTTTAAATATAAATGAAACTAACAGCATCATGAAAGAATTCCATGCAGGGGACTATGGAGGACACTTATATTGGAATTCCACGGCTGACAAGATCTTAAGGGCTGGTTATTACTAGCCCTCTCTATTTGCAGATGTAAAAAAGTTTGTTGTCTCATGCCACAAATGCCAAATCTTTGAAGGGAAAAGAAAACTACTACCCTTGCCCCTTAAGCCCATTTCAATCGAGAAACCTTTTCAACAATGGGGTCTCGACTTCATTGGAGAAATTCATCCCTCTTCCTCAGGCCAACACAAGTGGATTTTAACAGCCACGGATTATTTCACTAAGTGGATTGAAGCCATCCCATGTAGGCAAGCCACCGACTCCACCATTATCCAATTCCTTGAGAGCAATATCCTTTCTAGATTCGGCTTCCCTGAGAAGATCATCACTGACAACGTTGATGCTTTCAAATCCAAAAAAATGATCAATTTCTGCCATAAATACCACATTACATTAGGCCACTCCACAGCTTACTACCCTCAAGGTAATGGCTTGGCTGAATCTTCCAACAAAAGCCTCATCAATATCATAAAGAAACCGCTAGAGGAAAACAAAAAGAACTGACATAGGAAGCTCACAAATGCTCTATGGGCAGACAGACTTTCCACCAAGAAATCCATTGGGATGAGCCCTTATGAACTTGTATATGGCATGGAAGCCAAATTCCCTTCATCTTTGGGCATTCCTACTATTAAACTGTTGCAGGAAATTCAGGCTAAACCAAATGACATACAGAGAAGAGTTAATCAAACCATTCATCTTCAGCAAACCAGAGAGCAAGTCTTCGATAGAGCTCAAATACTGCAAGAAAAACTCAAAAAGATGTTTGATAGGAAGGCTAAAGCAAAAGATTTATGGGTGGGCAACAAAGTTCTAAGATGGGATTCACGAAGAGAGGACAAGGGCAAACATGTAAAATTCGATTCTCTGTGGAAAGGTCCATACATTATCAGCGCTATGCAAAGAAATAATACCTATTTTCTCAAATCTCTAGATGGCAGCACAGCTGAAGAAGGCCCTTTCAATGGTCGAATGCTAAAGCACTACAATGATCCTTTTGATTGAAAAGAGCAGGCGGTGTTTTATTCTGTACATAGAATGTTTGTATATATCAGCGTTTTAATTTTATTTTTGTAAGAATCCATGATGCTAAAGCACGCAGAAGAAAGCAGGCAGTGCTTTACAGTTTAGCAGCAGCACAAGTGAAGGAAAGAGCTGTTACCAATCCAAAAGTTCAAATCAATCCAACAGTCAGCACTAACAAGTTCAAAGCACAACCATAACAGAAGAATCAAGCCAATCTGACCTGTTGTTCTTGACTTCTCACAAGGAAAAGTCATCCCCAAGTGGAGCCACTGTTAGCCTCCTGCTGCAGCAGGTTACTCATATTTCATGATTGACATTTTACGGGCCAAATATTTCATACTTTGCATGCTGCAATGCTCCATATTTCTTAAACAGTCACCAAGCAAAGAAGGCTACTCAGAGTTCATCTAACTTCTTTCCAAATTTTGAAAAGTCATTCCAGTTTTGTACAATTTTCAGCTAAAGGGAGGTCCAAATAGCTTAATCTTGGTCTCCCTAGGTTTCAAATTCCTGTTTTAGAATATAGAGAATGAAAATCTGTCCAAACAGCTTAATCTTGGTAGATTCTTAGATAGGTAGAGAATCAAAGGAGCCCAACTGCTTAATCTAGGCCCTTGGAAGAAAAAAGGGTAGTTTGTAGATAGGAAGGCATAAAAAGAAAAAATTGAAATGATGGGTCTACAAGTCTAAGTGCACCCGAACTAAAAGAAGAAAAAATGTTAGGAAAGTAGGCTGGGTAGGTAGTTTTGAGGTTTCAGAATCTTGATGTCTGATCAATTCTATGTTTTCAGGGTGTCATCTCTACTCAGGGCACAATCACCAGGCAGTTTTATGTGAAAGAGTTCAAAACAGGCATAACTAACTTCCCTTTCTCCATCTCCCCCAAATCCCTAACTAATTTCCCCAAAAAGAGGTCAAGATCTGCTTGATATCTCTTAGTTTCATCATTTTTCATGTCATTAGCCTGGGTGAAGATCTGCTTCACTCAAAGAGGATCCATACTTTCTCTATAAGGTTCTATGTCCCCTTTGAAGCCTAAGATCTCTGAAGCTTAGCGCTTTCTTGTCATCTCCATATTAATTACTGACACTATATTATTAACTCCCTATATTTTCCCTATCCCATACTAAACTATGTAGATAATCCCCTTATATAAATATCCCCTCCCCCTGGTTGAAATATAACCATAAATACTTCACTGGGAATTACTAAGTCACCTGGACTTTAGTAAGAACCCTCCCTCTGCAAAGAATTTCCACTCCCAAGTGTCTGGACCCCTTCCAAACACTAAGAAAACCCTTTCACAAGGCTAATAACCCTCCCCGCGCAGTCTTCTGTGAAAACTATTAATGTTTGTTTGATATGTTTCCACCGCGCAATAACACAGTTCGCCCATTTTTCTAAAGTTAAAACCCATAGCGCCACAAAATATTAAGCCTTTAATGCGTGTGTGCCTTTACTAAACCCCACACATCTCCCTTTTCCGTCCACTGTCGGATCGCCTCCCCCAAATCCGACGGTCCTTATTCACATCGCGCACCCGATTGTGGTGGTGGGTTACCACCCGACGTCCAACGGTTTTACCGTCGTACACCGAGAAAGGTGGCAGCCTCCCATTGCATCGGGCCGCCCCTGACAGAAACCACCTCCATACCAAAGGCGGTCCGATGCCCAGGGAAAACCGCCCTCCCTTCACGTAACAGGAGCGCCACCTCACCCTGCCATGTCGCCTCCACGTCACCTCACCCAGCTTGCGCCCGGCCCACGTCACCCTACCACGTCACCTCGCCGTACTGCCACGTCATCTTGATGAAGTCAGCATGCTGATGTCACATCCGTACCAAAGGACCCCACTCCTGACGTCAGCATGCTGACGTCATCCGCCATACTGCTGACGTCAGCAGCCAAAAAACCGAAAATTCGCGCAAGAGCAAAAATCGAGCTTCGGAGCTCCGGAATGAGAAACGGAGGCAGATTTCGATGCGTGATTAGCGCTTCGCGCTAATCGCGCATCGCTATGGGAAATAGGCCATTTTGGGGAATCTTTAGGGAATCTTTTGATTCCTTGGCCCGTTTTGCACCGAAAAGGCCCGAAATTGCCCAATTTTGCTAAATTAAACCGATTGGAAGATAGGAAGAGACCAGAGACAGAGATTAAAGAGTATCAGATCAAATCTACAGGGGAAAAGCACGTCAAAGAGTATCAGTAAGCGGCGGAGACCATCAATGTAGCGGCAAAGAGTATCATCGAAGATCTTAACAGCGGCCCAAAGCAGGAGAAAATTAAATACCTTCCAACAAAGTCAAAAAAGAGGGCGAGGCCACTCAAAACTCCCAAATCATGGTTATTGCACATTTAACTCGCACTAGAATAGAACTACAGATCCCAAAGCACATTTATTCCAACAGTACTGCATCGAGCCTCCAAGGGCCACATTGCACTCTTTTTGATCCATCTACCTCTGACACAGTTCAATAGATATTTACCTGCATTTAATTTTGGCACAATTTTAGGTTTAGAAAGCTCATTTTGCAGACCTGTTTTAGGTCAATTGTAATAAATAGTTTGAGATATTTGAACTATAAAGACAGCCCTGAATATTGTATTAAGGGTTGGTTGGTTGGTTGTTAGTAAAGAAGCTATCTTTAGCTGATTTTGCTCCAGGAGAGACTCGCATTGTAACACCTGATAAGTTTCTATAATCAAAGACTGCTTATCGCTTTTGGAGAATGGATTGTTCACTGTGTTTACCGGTTGAAGAGTGATTATAGAATTCTCATGCTGTTGCATAACTCAATAATTTTTTCTTACCTCTGTTTTCCATTCATAAGTTACCATCTAAACAGCAGAAAAGAAGATTGGCTTAGAATTTGTTTAAATACACTCTATGCTCAATTTCTGTTGTTTCTTTATGTTTTCCTCTGTTTAGGCATAAATATTAATTCCACATGGCTCATGTTTGCCTTGACCTTAGACAGTTATCCAGGGATTCTTCATTGCCCCTAGATAGAGATCATCCTTCCCTCTGTTAAGCTGAGTGAGAGATTCTTAAGTGCCTCTCATTCCTTACATATCATTCATCCTTTTAGTTTGAAGATTGTGTTATGAGCAGCTATCCTGCTTCATATTCCTTTTATGACCAAGAAAACGCACTGATAATCCTAACCCATGACTCCATGCCCAATGGTTTGAAACTTATCACTTCATGAATTGCCTCTCTGCCTGAAAGAATTTTCCTTCCATCCAAACACAAACAAAAACCCCTGAACCAAAAAATCTAGCCTAAAATCATCAACAAAGTTAAATCATTAAGAGAGAGCCCTCTCTGATTGCAGGTGGGCTGGAACCTGCAATCCAAAGATTGGTTTGTGGTTACCTCGGCCGTATCCCTACAGGAGCTTATGGACAACCTGAGTGATAACATGCCCAAAGTTTGTACAAGAATAGAAATAACCAAGAAATATACTTTGGTACCTAGGAGAAGAAGGTTTCCTTGATGTACTTCTGAAGTATTTTTTCCTTGGGATCCTTTGATGATAACCATTGCTTCTTGCATCCTTGACACCATCTGAATTTCTTCTTGGAGTATGATTTCTTCTAGTGTCAACTTGACACTTGCCTTTGCTGGAACTGGGAGCATCAATATTTCTTCCTGGCTTCCTCACAACCTTGTTGTTTGAAGCATTTTCCTTCTTTCTTGAGGATTCAAGTTCTTATTCAACAAGTCAACTTCCTTTTTAAGAAAGACAATTTATCCTTTCAACTTTTACAATCTTCATCTTTCATAACTAGTTGCTTCTTCATTTCTTCCATCATCTTGGTTGCTTCACATGATTGGTCCTTAAGAGAAGTGATTTCCAAAGTGATTTTTGATTTTAACTTGGTGATGTCATGATCCTTTTCTTCTAGTTGGCATATCATGGTGTTTCTCTCCTTTTAGGCTTCATCAACTTGTCCTTATATGAATTTCAAAGCTTCCATCACCTTCTCAGCTCCTTGTACTTGTTTCCTTGCTTCTTCTAGTTGAGATCTAAGGGAGGAGACCTCTTCCTTGTATTGACCAATCTCTGCTTCAAGTTTGTTCAAGCTCTTGTGCCTTTGTTCAAGGTGGCTTGACAAGGTATCTTCCCATTTCTTTGCCTTATCCAATTGATTTGTCATGGATATGACTTCTTCATGATGGTTTCTCTTGTTTTGATGAAATTCTTCCTTAATCTTGGTGAGCTCCTCATCTATTTCTTGTACTTGAACCTTGAGAAGGTCAACTTCCTTCCTTGTCTTGTCCTGGTCACCAATTTGTTCTTTCTTCCTAAGTTCCTCATTTTCCTTTTTCAAATTGTTAATATCTTCCATGGAAGTCATAAGTTTAGGGAGGAGATCTCTTCAAAATTTTCTTCATTCTCTTCATCTTCTAGGTCTTCTTTAGCCTGGATGTTATCACTCTTATCTTCAGCTTCCTTGATGGCTCTAGATTTCCTTCTTGTTTTCCCTCATTTTGTTGACTAGAGATCATTTTCAACGATTCTTTTGAGTGAAGATCATGAAATTTATCCCATATACCTTTTCCTGACGAAAATTTTTAAAAATTGGCCTTCATAGAATCAGGTAGCCCAATCAAGATTGCCTTCATTGCTCTTGTATTATGTTCCTTGAATTCTCCATCCATCATGCTATCAGCAATCACCAATTTCTAGACTTCAATGCCTTGAGTCTTTAAGAAATTCCCAATTCTTTCTTCCCATATATCAAAGCTTCCATTGAACAATGGAGCCTTCACAAATTGATTGACTTCAATTTCGGTGGTTGAGGGAGACACATATTTAGGAGGATTGGAGACTTTCTTCCTTGGCTTCACCATTTGTGTTCTAATGATCAACCTTCAATTTGGTAGGCTTTGAGTGAAGGTATTAGCTCTAATACCAATTGTTGGAAATACTAAGAGGGGGGCTGAATCAGTATTTATTTTCAATTGTTACTTTTACTAATTAGATCACTAATATTTAGAACACAAAATGAACAATAGGAATAAATTCTTTTATTAATATAATCTTTACAATGAATCAAGTAAAATGTATATAAGGCTCCAACCATAAATGAAGACACTGATCTTCAAACTCCTAGGCTCCAACCTATTGCCAAGCACAAACTTGTACTTTTGTGAGGCTCCAAGCTCTAGGGCACCGACGCTATATTCTCAAGGCACTGACCTTGTGCTTAGAGGCTCCAACCCCTAGATGAAGACACCAATCTTCAATCTCCCAGGTTCCAACCTATAATATGCCAAGCATCGACTTGGACTTCCCAAGGCACCAACCTTGTCAATATCGAGGCACCAACCTCTAAGGCTCCAACCCTATCTTCCAAGGCACCAACCTTGTCTCTACGAGGCTCCAACCTCTTGGGCTCCAACCCTTAGCTTTACTTCGTCAAGATATATTTGGTTAAAAATCACGGCTCCCAATGTCTTCTTCAATGAGCCCCGTCTATCTTCAGTTATCCCTTCACTTAGTCTCCACATCATGTCATCTATGACAACCTTGATCTCTTCACATGAAGGTGTCTCTGATGTCCTTCATGGTACCCAATCAAAAGCTCCAAGGTCACCTCATAATGGCTTCAATAAGCTTTTCCAAGAGTGACTTCAACGAGCTTCTCCAAGAGTGTCTTTAATGGGCTTCTTCAAGAGAGTATTCAATGGCCTTCTCCAAGGAGTTCTTCAAGATCCAATACTTCTCTTGTGCAAATCCCCAAATGTTCCATTGTTCAATGTCTTCAAGTTCTTCAACTTGCATAAGCCTCTGAGGTTCACAACTATAGGTCTCCAACATTGTTTCAAATAAATAAAACTCCTTCAAAAGACACTTAACAACTACTCCAACTTGCTCTAAAGAGGCTGGAAGAGAGGGTTACAAACAACTTCAAAACAGTCCAATAATCTGCCTCAAAATATGCCTAAATACAAAACACAATCTTCAACAAATTCTATTCATTTGCGAGGCTATGGGAAGAAGGGCTACAAGTCTGTCACAAATCTAAACACCATAGGTATCACAAGTCAAATATTTATGCCACAGATCCACAAACTAGGCTGAGGTCGAAGTTTTTCTATACAACAAAGTTGAAGATTGTTCACAGTTGCGAAGTTTGTTTCTTCCACATTCGAGTTGCAGTGTTCCACAGGATTGTCCTCAAATAGACACCTGTCTGAGCTTCTACAAGAGTATAGATTGAGATTTAGGCAGCAAGGTGTTTAGTAATGAGGCTAAACAAGAGGTTGTTTTCCTAAAAGAGCCCTCCAAAGTGACTGTCCAACAGTTCTAAATTTTACTTGACCGCTCCAACAAATCTGAGCCTCACAGATATTTTTATCACTGTAAATTCGAAAATTGTAATCTTCTAGTCCTCGGTGACTATCCTTGACTTTGAAGAATAAATCTTAACACCATCATTGTGCCCAAACAATGATTCTTTGTCTTTTTCGGCCTCCTTTCTCTTTTTGTACTCCTTCTCTGAACTAATCACTGAAATTATGGTTAAAATGAGGTGCTAGACAACATATTTATATAGGATTTCACCTTGAACTGAAGGGACACGTCTTTCTGCAGTTAGGCCGACATGAATGTCTAAGTGTAGGTCAGCATACTATCCAGAATAATATTCTTCACTTAAAAAATTCATATCTCCCAAACTATTTGGATTTTCAGGCCAAGTAAGAGCTCATTAGAAAGAGGAAAATATCCTCTTTAATATTATATAGGATCAATTTTGAAAGGATGCATCCAAGCTGTCCAAATTTATTTTTCTTTGTAACTAATCTTGAAATCTTTAGTGCAGAAGATGATTAGAACAACAATAGGTCATTAGGGCTTGATGGTTAGGATAGCAAGAGGTTATCAGAGTGTCCCCCAGTGCTTTTTCATCATGTAAGTCATACATGTCGCCATGATAGTGTATTTAGCATTCATGATAGTGTAGTGATATCTCACCAACCATAGTGCAGTATTTATTAATTTGCCACTAGGAGATTTCCAACTCCTTCATGTCATGTCTCCAATCATTGTCCATGTCATCAAGACCTTCATCAAGTGGCCTCATGTATGACATCATCAAGTGTGGTCATTCATGTATAGTCCTTCAATATCAAGGCTAAGGACATCATCCAGGTTCTAGGATTCTTCATCAAGAGTAAGAACATCATCATGATTTCTAGGGCTTCTTCATCAAGAGCAAGGATACATGAGGTTATGATGTCTTCATGGTTAGTTCTAGCATCTAGGAAAATACATCTTCTTAGTGGCTTGACATCATAATGGCATCATTAATAGCTTGACATCTTCATTAATGGCATCCTTATCAAACAAGAGGGAATTGTCATCATGAGTAGGGACATCATCATAATATGCATCACAAGATTATTTGCCATCCCAATAATGCCATATTGACATCAATGGCAACCTTGATTGACACCTTTTGGCCTTAAAAATGTCAGTGCAACCTTCCAAAGGGCCATGTCTTATGCATTTCACAATATTAAAAACATTGTTCAATCGTATCTTCATGATTTACCCGCACATTTTTCTAAACATCAAGACCATCCAGCTCACCTTCATGTGATTTTTGTTCGTTGTCGACACTATAATATCTGGTTGAATCCTCAAAAATGTGTCTGCTACATTGAATCTAGTCATCTCTTAGGATTCATAGTTTCCAAGCAAGGTATCAAAATTGATCCTCTTAAGGTGGAGGTTATCATTAATCTACCCCCTCCATCTACCTTACAATAACTCCAAAGTTTGCAAGGGAAGGCAAACTTTCTTTGTCGTTTCATCCCGAACTATGTTGAGCTTTCCAAGGGTTTTACTCTCCTTTTAAAGCAAAGGGTCCCATTCATTTGGGATGACATTGCTCAAAAATCCTTTGATGCATTAAATATTGCACTCATCAGCATGGCTTTGTTGCATCCCCCTAACTATCATCGTGACTATTTCCTGTACTTGGTCACCGCTAATGGTACCATTGCTATGGTGCTAGTTCAAGACGATGACGATGGTAATGAACATGTGATATAATACCTGAGCCGTAATATCCTTGACACTAAGATTCACTATGCCCATGTGGAAAAATTAGCCTTGGAAGTGGTTCACATTGTCCAACACTTTTGCAATTACATCCTTTTACGCAAAACTACAGTGATATATGATTGTAACCCCATGCTTTATATTCTAACTCGCTAGTTTCTTGGGGGAAAATACTCCAAATGGATTTTCATCTTGCAGGAGTTAAACTTGGAGTTTACTAAAGCTAAGTCGAAGAAGTCACTGGTTTTTGCTAAACTAATATGTGATCTTCCCCATGTAGACACAACCACAATATCTGATGAACTGATTCCTGATAAATCCCTCTTTCTCATTAGCACTCTCGATCCATGGTATGGATGCATTATCATATATCTCCAAACTTAGACTTTTAGACCAAAGTTAGCTCGCTCTGAATGACATTGAATTCAGTACCAATCCCCAATCTTACCATATTCTTGGGGATACCTTATACCATCATGGTGCAGATTTAGTCCTTCGATGGTGTTTGACACATGAGGAAGTTCAGAAAGCTTTAAATTATTTCCACTTTGGAGCCTATGGTAGTCATATGTCAGGATACATGGAAGCTCAAAAGATCCTTCATGCCGGCTATTTTTGGCCTTCCATATTCAAAGATTGCATTCTTGCAGTACAGAAATGTCACGCTTGCCAAATCTATGACTGGAAGCAATGAACCCCACCGACTCCCTTACACCCAGTTATTACCATTTTTCCATTTGCAAAATGGGGCATTGATTTCATGACTTTTAACCCTCACTCAGTCGGGGGGCATGGGTACATCATCGTTGTCATGGATTATTTCACAAAATGGGGTGAGGTGATGCCTACATACAATGTCGACGGTAAAATTGTAGCCTTATTCCGATTTAATCATGTCATAGCTCGATTTGGTGTTCCGCAAGCCATAGTCATCGACCATGGCTCCCATTTCTGTAATTACATGATGACAGAACTTATTGCTCAGTTGGGCTTACGTCACGATAACTCAATTCCATATTACCCATAGGCCAATGGCCAAGTTGAAGTTGTCAATAAAATTTTGGTCACTATGCTCCAACAAACCGTTGGGATGCATAAAAAGAACTTGCATCTTATGTTTTTTCGGCCTTATGGGCATATCAAACTGCTGCTGAAATGACAACTGGATTCACACATTTCCAATTGGTATATGGTCTCGAAGCCACTCTACCCATTGAGTGTGAGATCCCATCATTGAAGCTATTTGTCGAACTATTTCTTGGTACTTCACCTAGGGCAGAACGGTTGTTTTACTTAGAACATCTCAATGAGACTCGTTGAATTTTCACATTAGTAACTAAGACTCAAAAAAGATGAGTCAAAGCCCAATATGATAAAATTGTAACCCCTCGTGCATGTGTATAAGGTGACTTGATATTATTGTATGATCAATCTAATGATAAATTAGGAGCCGGAAAGTTCGAACTCATGTGGCATGGGCCCTATATTATCAAACACATATTATAAAAGGGTGCATATGAGTTAGTATATTATGATGTAAATCATTTGTCTGAGCCCCGCAATGGGCTCTACCTGAAAAAGTATTATGCTTAATATTGCATATTAGGGTGTGTTTCATTCGTGTTCAGTCTTTTGGTGTGATTTTTTGCATTCTTGCACACATGTTTTCCCCTACTTACCTCATGTTCCACTTGGTTTGTAAATGTCGATGAACCCTTTTCCTTACGTTGGTTTCGCTGATGGCACTTGTCATAGTAGATAGAATTTGTCTTCCGCTGCGTGGGCACTCTTTGCTCCCAATGATAAGTTCGTGATTTTATAGGGTATATGTTTAAGACACACAACTAACAATATAGCAAAATATAGTACCGTCATCAAACTATTGCCGAAAGCTATTTCTTTTGGTATTAGAGTGTTGGCTGTCAAACTTGATTCACAACTCATTGTATTACATTTAAACAAGCATTATTATGTCATAAATCCTCACATTTTAAGAATGTATTTGCATGTTTGTCTCTTGGAAATAAATTTTGATTACGTAACATATCAACACATTCTAAGACATCTAAATGCGTTGACATATGCATTAGCTAATCATGTTTTAGATCGACATTTGCAACATATGTAAAAATAAAAAACATGGTACAATAGGAACATTAGGTACATAAGGTAAAACATGTATATATAGATCATTGTATAGAGTTTTCAAAATGTTTTTACATCAAAATTCAAAATTTGTGTTCTGAGACACATGGATTCTCGAGCCTACATAAGTGAAAAACTAAGACTAGAGACATGTCTATCCTCCAACATGATTCTCATGATAGCATGACATAGCCCTAACAACTCGACCCAATAGTTGATTCAGTCTAGCTAACACCCCCATAGTATGCCTCTGATAACGAAGTGGCACACCATCGATAATAGCATAATCCAGAATGCCCTTAGTAAAGGCCTCTATATTGCACTCCACCTCCACCAAAGGATTGGCTCCTTCAACGTATGGTGCATCCTCAAGTTTTCGTGTTGCCCTACTCACTATCAAAGAAACACCTGGAGCTCTCTCTGGTCCCAGATCTACAAAATATCATGAGTTTCAATCTCAGTTCATATAATTAAAAAACATCAAAGAAATTGAAAACTTAAAAAATAGTTCTTTACCTAAGTCGTTCCACTGCGTTCCAGGTGGCAATGGGAGATTATGATATTCTTGGAAATTTTTCCTAGCATAGGCCCAATCATCCACCATGATGAGTGTTTGATGTAACCATACAATGAACACAAGTGGAAATGACATGTTGTCCTCCTCCATGACAAGGCATCAACTCTCCCCACCACAGTAAACATGGATCTCTTGGTCCGGGAGATTCTATCTCCACCAAGTGATATATGAATAACGAAATGCGCCCTAGAAAATATGCCACCAAAATGGATCCATAGTCAAACTATTTTAGTTTTCTATATTACACTTGTTAAGTTGGTATTTGAGATTGGCTAGTAGTGCTTCACACCAATTGAATACGGTCGGATTGAGGCAATCCACTACATACTGGAAATGGGATTTGCTCGCCTCATGTAGAGCTTGGACCCCAATCACTCAAGATATAGTATAGATAATTGTTCTTAGTGGAGGATTTGAGACATTTTTAATGTTTATCTTCCCTCTTTTTTTCTTGTGAGAACCACGGTTAGATTTCCTGGCTATTAGTGTATCGGTGCTTTCTCCTCCTGGATGAACACCTGAGAATTGTACATGTTGTCCTCTCTTGGAAAAACCAGTGATAAAATATATGTCTGCCACATCTATCTCTAGCTCTTTCTCCCTTGTTACAAACAACTGACAGTGTATATCCCACCATCCTACCAATTGTTCTAGTAAATCCACTTGGGCTCTGATCCCAGGGGTGCAGAAGAACTTAAGTAATCCGCATTCACAGAGAGCCCTTATGCAGTTAGGGTCATGTGATGCTTGGTGACCTTTCACTTCGTGGTTTCTTTCTTTCCATTCAATTGCCATTTTTTCTAAGGATTAACATGTAAAACATCATTGGAAAATGATTTGATTAGATCCCATGGAGAAAAATCTGCAAAACAACTTGTAATTTCTGAGATTTGTTGAAAATTTTTACTACACGACACCAACACGTATATTCCTAATTTTTTCCATGCTATCAATGCGCTATCCTTGTTAAGCTCAGGATGAGCAGCGCAGATCCGATAGGTAAAACCTACATTAACCTCCCTCGACTTATTTTTTCTTCAAAAACTCCTAGCTACCTATTATGTTTGATAAATCAATTAAAATTACTACTAAATTGTACAGAAAAGACAAGGCTCTTACATGTGATAAATGGTTTGTTAAATGATGCGCTGGGTCAATCGCACTCCTTGCCTAAAGATTGGGGGAATTTAGGGAAAAATGTGCTCTCCAATTCACAAAAAGACAAATGGTAATTTTAAATTTACTATTGAATTTTATATAAACTTTTTTAGGTATTTTTACCCATTTAAAGAAATTTTCACTTGTTATTTTTACATTTTTCTCGAACTTGTTAATGTTTGTTCACATGTGTAGTCATTAGGTTATTACTAATTGGCAACGGTAACCAATTTTGGGTGAACTATCAAGTTTTATTTTATTATTTTTTTGGACTTGTAAAAACTAAACAAATAAGAAACCCCCTTGGAGTCATCTTCCAGCTCTTTTCTAACTCACAATATATGAAAAGATTTCCAAGCACTTGTCTTTTCTAACTCATAAAAGTAAATGAAAATATTTATACTCAGTATAATTTTAACCCTTTTCTGCACTGAGATAGACTAGCTACGAAAAATGAATACCTTAGTCGAACATGGCTAAGAGGTTCTCTTGAGTATTATTTTCTACCTTTTTGAACTTAAGAGACTATCTACGAAAAGGGACATCTGGAGTTTTCTTTTCGCCTCTTTTGAAAACTCTCTAAACATGAAAAATATGATGAGTTACCCCTCCATTGGACTCGTAAAATTAAAAAGACGAAGGACTTGTCACCATGATGACACCGAGCTACTCCTTCCTAGGGCTCGATATAAATACTCGGATGGATTCATTCGAAAGATGAACTTATACAACAAGCATATGGTATCCTCTTTAATATTGAGATTAAAAATAAAGAAGTACTCGCTAGAAATAGTGGGGGAAAATGGAAAAAAACATATATCCTATATTTTGTATGAAAAAAATTGTCACTCTTGAACATGACACTTATCTAGATCTCATGTTGGGTTTGGGGCATCCTCACTTTGTCACTTGGTTTACCAAGTTTTGGAAATCCATTTGCCTCTTATTTGATTATAACCTATTGTCACCATGACCTATGATCCTATTTTGAGTCAAATGTTACCAAATTTTGGAGTCATGTCGCAGATATGTTCAAGAGAAGTCTCACCTGAAAATCCAAACCAACTTTTCAAAATCATATGTTTCATGTCAATGATGTGGGAAACATTATGGCCCTCCTTCGATGGATCACTTCATGTCGACTACAACTCATTATCCGATAAGATGATCTAGGAACTCCCTTTCAATACCTTGGAGCTTCCATGCCTCAATGGCAAGTTCTTCACATTCGACGATAGGTTCACATCACTGGCCTTTGATCGAATGATTCTACAAGTGTTCGACTTTAGCTTCATTATTGACGCTTGTGGATTTTGTTGTTGTACCTTGAGAACCAGCGTCACCATTGGTGGTTTCTCTCGTGCTTGTTAATGGTTTACATCATTGACCAGTAATCAGGTGGTTTCTACCATGTTGGACTCCGACACATCTATTCACATGGTAAGATTCGTACTTTGGTTGGATCAAGTCAGAAGTGAAGACCCTAGGTTTCGTTTGATAAATCCAAGCTGCATGGATTTATTAAGTATTCATGATTGTAAACATTATCCTTTCTATTCGAATGGTTGCATCCATGTTGTGGATCCATGTATTGTTAGATGCCTACTCTTTAGGCATACTTATGTCACAGATGTCAAATATATTGTATTATGTTTGATTTTTAGGTCTCCTGATGGTGGTTCTCTAAGTCCTTGCCTTTGCTTGTAAATCACTTCAATCATCACTTCTCGTTCTAACTTCACCCTTTAAGGGGCATCTGTTATACAATATTTTGTCACACTCCGAGTCTCATATCCTGAAAGTGTCGCACTTTGTGTTGTCAATGTCACAAGTGTCGTAAAGTGATAAAATTCATCTCAAAAAATGTATTCACCATGAAACATGTTTGTGGTAATCAAAAGAATATCCCTGAAGAAAAGGAAGAAAACTTGCATTGGAAGAATTCTGAAGAAATTGTCAAAAACCCTTGTTTGCAATCCCAACGCGTTTTGCATAACTAGTTTCCCGTGTTGATAACTTGTTGCATTATACATGCCTCATGCTGACAGCATGAATTTTAGAGGCAAAACCAAATTGATCCTCTTAAGACCATTTTTCCCAAAAAGAAGGAGAAGCTTCCCTCACTAGAAAGCTTGAGAATGATGACGTGGTTTCAAGTAGATGAAGAAAGGAATGAAACCTTACATTCCTGGCCCTAGATCCTACTCCCATGGATCTCTACCTTGAGATGTGGAAATCCTCCCTCTTTTCATGGATTGTCAACTCCCTCTCATGTCCTATAAATGAAATTCCCACTACCCACTGCCCACTAATGGTTGGTTGCCATTCTAAGATCTAAATTATGCCCAATTGTTTCCCATTTGCAAAGGAGAAAGGTGTTTTAAGGCTAAGGTTTGGACTTGGAATCTCACTTGAAGGAAGCTTCCAACATCAAGGCTTCATAGGTTGTAATGCTCCCTTTTCATCTATTTATAATACAATATATGTTTTCTTTCCATAAAAGTTTAAATTATTGTCATTTATTATAATACTCCTTGATATGTTATATAATTTGTATTAGAAAGTGTTATGTTTTGCATGGGTCTGTTGTCTCCACTTGATCTTTCTTTCAAGCACTCATCTACAACAGCAAAGAGGAGATTGTGAGTTTGGAAGCAAAGGAATCAAGGTCAACATCAAGGATATTACCATTAGAGTGAGGTAGGAGACCTATCGTCCTTTGCATTTTCTAGTATGAATTAGGAAAGCTTACATGTAATTGTCTTCTGTCGTTGCTAGATCCTCCCATAGGACTAGAGGGATCATTTATGTCCACAGAAAGGATTTCCTACACAACAATATGTGTGTGTATACACCCAATAAGTATACTAATTGTGTGTGCAATGAGTGGAATGATTATGGTTGCAAAGTGATCTTTAGTTACAAGTGCGTTGTCATCAAGGCATACAATTATCAAAGCTACAAGTGTAAAGACATGCGAACAACATACAATTACGATAACAATTTTGCAATTCAACACAGGAATCCTCTAATTTGGAAACATGAAACTGTTGATTTTTAGTAGCTTGGGAGGTACTTCAAGCCCTATGGTTCAAAGTTTGGAGGGAAAAGCGCCACAAGAGTCACTTGTGGGCTTCGAACTCAAGCTTTGGGTATTGCATCCATCGTGATTTGGGAGAAAACCATGGGAACATTTTGACATGTGATCAATGAGGGTTATAGCTCTCGTCGAGATGAATCTGACGCAATGAAAATCACTTGATTCAGAGTTGTAGAAATGGAGTTATGAATTTTTGAAAGTTATGTGTGAGCATGGTGGCACAAGGTCAAGGTCAGCTTGATGTTAATAAGCATTGTGATAGGTTTTCTAGCCCTATGAAGATGTTTTTAGGAGCCCTTGTATGTGGTGTAAATGCACGGTGAGTGTGAGATCATTTCACACATCCAAAAGTGCAACACAAGCATAAGAAGGAGCTCGTTGGAGGAGAAACATATTTTATGTTTTGGGCCATGGGTAGGAGGGCATTTTAGCAAGAGAGAAGTTGTGTAGGAGCCTTTTCATGATTGTTGAGAGGTCATTTTACACCTACATGCAAGTCAAGTAGGACGAGGAGAAATGCAAGTTCATTGTGGCATGAATTAAGGTGAGGAACCTTTGTTTTGAGCAGGTCGTGGGTACACCAAGGCTGGTGTGGTAGGTCGCAGGCCTTAACACCTCACAAATGGCTTGTTTGGGACTATTTTGGGGCTGATTTGTGCCCTAAACATCAATGTGAAGGCAAAGGTTACACTTCATGGAAGGTCGTAGCTAATTCAGGGTTGTTTGGGTGATTTTATTAGGGTTGTTGCAGTGTGTTATGTGCCCCAACCATAACAGCCAATGACAACAGTGGTACAATAAACTTGGAGGTGAGTTTGTCTTGTGTTAGGTTAAAGGATTGACCAGTTTTCGATCAGTTTGGCTTGTAGCCTATGGAAGCCATGAGTTCAAGTTGACTTGGGTTATAGAATACTTCAACAAGGAGAAAATTTCATAACGAAGTATTGGATGCCATTAGATTGGTGGAGGGTAAGGTGTTGGCTACCCAAAGTAGCCCTTGAAAAATAGTATTGAAGTGACATAGACAGCTGAAGGTTGGGCGAAGGTTGAAGCCTTATGTGTAGCTCTTTGATGGACAAAAAGGCTACTAGAAGGCAATTTGGAGCTCAGGTATTGGCCAGGCTAGAGAGAAAATTGAATCAGCTTGTGTTCATAGCAGCAGAAGTGACATGCAGAATTGATAGGTGGTATCCCTCCTTAAGACTCTATGTGTTATCCTTTGATGAACTAAGGCATAGCTAGCGAGTAGAACAAGAGCGAAGTGTTGAAAATAGTGTAACTAGGTTCGGTCTTCATCATGTCAAATATTGTAACAATGTATTTTTGTATCAAAGAATTATTTTATTGTTGCTTGAGTCATGGGTTTCATGCTCAAGAAGTTTTTTCTCCAATTGAGAGCCCTAGATAAGTCATGTAAATGATGACAGTCATGTATTATTGTTCATGTAAATGTAATGGATGTAAGTCAAGAATCCTTTTAGATCATCAATGAAATACTCCCACATGTACCCACGAAATTGTTGCAAGGAAATCGCTCAAAGAAATTACGGAAGCCTTCTATATTCACGTCGACCTAATCATTTGATCAAAGGAACATGTCGGCCTAATCTAGGTTCATGTTGGTTCAATAGATGAGAGGGAAAGCCTATATATAGGCTACATTGGCTCCTCAATCCGCATTCATACTCACTAACTCACTGTTAGAAAATTATATATTACATAGCAATGGAACAAGTAAAATATTGCATTAATATAAACATAGAAAACGCATAAAACAAGAGAGACACAGATATACGTGGTTCACCCAGTTTGGGCTACATCCACAGAGAAATAGCTAATGCTTCTTTTTATATTATCTAGCAAACTGAAGAGATACAACCTACAGCAGATCCATTGTAACTCCCTCTTTGCTGTCAATCTCCTCTCTCTTCCTCACTCAGAATACAGATCTACCAAGACATAATACAATTCTCTCATATATAGTGATGGGTTTCCTTCTAGGGAAAAAACCCTAAATTAAACATAACTTCTACCATCAGATCATCCGCCTAATGAACAGCCCAGATTGACTAGAAATTACTAGACTTTTACAAGGAAATTTTACATATGTTTTTAGCTTCGGGGGCTCTGCCCCCAAACCCCCCAGTCGGGGGGGACAAGTCCCCCCCGATTGGAGGGGTGTACAATCTTCCTGGGGTATACATTCGGCTGAAACCTTTGAATACAAAAGATAATCAAGCTCCACACCCAACACTCATGAAGAGAAGCAGCAGTGAAAGGGTTGAAGAAAGGAAGGGTATCTGCAACAATTGAGGAGGTATGTTCCCTCATGTGAAGATATCAACAAGTCTTCTCTCCCATACAGCAATCTGATTTGGATTAGGACTTCAAGTTTCATGACTATGTGGTTGGGTTGAAGGGTTGTTCTAGCTGCAGATGTGAGGAGAAGGTCATAGCCGAAAAGGTCGAAGGTATCGTAGGGCTAGAGGAGCCCTAACCCTACTCTCATATATGACTACACTCTGAAATAAAAGAGTTATGTTCTCATTGTAAGGACAATCATTATTGTTGCATTACAAAGCCCTAAATATCAAGCACTAATCATCACTCTATCGAAGTATGAAGGATATTCGTGAAATGAAAGGATAAAGAGATGCTATAAGAACTTATCCAAGATTGCTGGTGCAAACTATCATGCTCATGCTACACACCTAATCCACTACAGAAATATACAGTATGTTTGGGTACATGTTTGGAGGTATTGTCATTTGATTTTGAAGGAATTTTTGAGTCAATGTTTGGGTCATGTAATTTCTCAATAAATATTCTATAAGAAAGAATTCAAAGGGTTTTTCCTCTCAATTTTAGGAGAGTTTTTTGCCCTAGTTTGGTGCCAATATCTTGTGTACTTGTGTATCTTGATCTTCTTGTTTTGGTAACTGTTTTAAGATAATAATACATAAGATTCAGAATCTAAAGAAGTAATATCTCAAGAAACTATCATAGTTAAGAGAAATTGAATAATTAAGATTACCCTTAATTTCTCAACATGGTATCAGAGGGTGGTTCAACAAAGGGCGTAAATAAGATCAAATCCCTCATGCAACAATTGACAAGTATTGGTCTATGGTTGAGAAACCTCATCAATCAAAAGATCAAGCAAGTATGGGTTTATCTAATCTCCAAAACTGATAGATCTACAAAAGCTGATGGCTTATTCTCCTCACTCCCAGGCACATTCTAGGATGAGAACATTTGGGTAATAGACAGTGGAGCTTTGAGACATATGACTGGCCACCATCATCAACTCAAGACTCTCTCTAAGGGAAAGTCCACCTATTTTGTAGAGCTTGGTGACAACAAAAACTATCCAGTGAAAGGCATAGAATCTACCTCCATCAAGCTTGAAGATGGAAGAAGCATTCATCTCGACAACATCCTCTATGTTTCAGGTCTGTGAAAAAATCATATTTCTATTTCATCTTTAGAAGAAAAGGGCGATAGAGTTGCTTTTATAGATGGGAAGCTAGTTGTTTGGGCTAAAGATTCAATCATGGAAAAGGATAGAACCATTAGTGTTCGAGATGTCGGATTATATAGATTAACCTCTCCTATAAATCAAGCACTCATTAATACTGAAATCATTCCATGTGAACTATCGCATAGAAGGTTGGGTCACTTACACTTCGAAATTCTTCCAACCCTAAACGCCATAGTAAATGGAATCCCAAATCTTAAGGAAGAACATGAAGGTGTATGCAAGAGTTGTGCATTGGGAAAGATTGCAAAGAAACCATTTGGACATAGCACATCACGCGCTCAAGAAATACTTGATTTCATACACTCTGATGTCTGTGGTCCCATGACCAAATCCCTTGGGCATCATCTATACTCTGTCACCTTTATAGATGACCACTCCAGGAAAACTTGGGTTTACCTTCTTAAATCCAAAGATGAAGTCTTTTCAAAATTTCAAGAATTCAAAGTTGAAGTGGAAAATCTCACAAAAAGGAAAGTCAAGATTTTTAGATTTGAAAATGGTGGAGAATACACTTCTAAGGAAATTATAGACTTCTGCAAGGAGGCTAGGATTAAGAGGGGGCTCATAGTTCCATATAATCTTGAGCAGAAAAGAGTAGTTGAATGAAAGATAGAGCTATAAAAGAAAGCGTCAAAGCAATGATTCATGACCAAGATCTACTGAAATTCCTATGGGGCGAAGCAATAAAGATTGTTGTCTATATTCAAAATAGAATTCCCCATAGATCACTGAATAATCGAACACCTGAAGAATTCTTCACGAGGAAGAATCCTATTGTGGATCATATTTGAATATTTGGATGTCTGGTATATATCCACATTCCCAAGGATAAAAGGAAGAAGCTAGATCCAACAAGCAAGAAGGGAATATTTGTGGGATATAGTAATTCATCCAAGGCTTACAGAATCTAAATCAAGGAATGGCATCATATAGAGGTAATTCAAGATGTAATCTTTGATGAGAATATTTCATTCAAAAGGCCAAAAGACATTTCATCTTATTTCGATGAGGAATATCTTCCTATATTTCAGGGAGAAGTCAATAAAGAAGAAGAAAATGTTAATCAAGAATATGAATGTCCTAGCGAACCTATCACTATCCCTAAAAAGAGGAAGAGACCTAATTGGTTGACCTCCACACTTCAAGAAGCTGAAGATCAGGCAAGCGGAAAATTTCAAGAACGAAAGAAACCTAAAAGGTACTCTGGGCATGTAGCCTACATGTAAAAATTGATAGAAGATGAGCCATCCACATTTGAAGAAGATTCCAAGCACCCTGAATGGAAGTCTGCCATGAATGAGGAATATTAATTTATAATGAAGAATGGAGTTTGGGAAATTGTTCCTAGACCGGAAACAAATATGTGGTAACTTCGAAATGGATTTACAAGATTAAGTATGTTGCAGATGGGAGCATAGACAAATACAAATCCAAATTTGTGGCTAGGGGTTTCTCACAAGAAGAAAGAATTTACTATGAAGAAACCTTAGCTCCTACAACAAGATATACCACCATTCATTCATTGATTTCTCTAGCTGCATCCATGAAGTGGAAGGTGCATCAAATGGATGTAAAGACTGTGTTCCTGAATGGCACCACAGATGAAGAAGTCTATATTGAGAAACATTTGGGATTTGGAGTCAAAGGTAAATAATGTTATGCTTACAGGTTGAAAAAGGCTCTATATGGCCTCAAGCAAGCACCTAGAGCATGGTACACCCAGATGGATTCTTATATGCAAACTCTGGGCTTTACCAGAAGTTCGGCTGATCCCAACCTCTACATCAAAGTGGTAAAATATGAACTTGTCATCAACTTACTATATGTAGATGATCTTCTACTAATTGGTGTAGAAGAACGTATTCAAGAATGCAAGAAATAACTAACTATAGAATTCGATATGAAGGATCTGGGATCCATGCACTATTATCTAGGACTAGAAGTATGGCAAGAAACCAATGAGATTTATTTGGGTCAAGGGAAGTATGTAATTGAAATTCTTGAAAGGTTTGATATGATGGAGTGCAAGGCTATGATGACTTCGATGATCACGAACCTGAGACTATTGAGAAACTATGAATCCAGTCTAGTGGATCCCATAAGGTACAGGCAATTAATTGGATCCCTGATGTACCTAGTAATACTCGACCAGATCTATGTTTTGCAGTGAATGTTCTCAGTCAGTTCCCGATGGAGCCCCGTCATGATAATTGGGTGGCATCCAAGCATATATTGAGATACTTGCATGGAACCATACATCACTACCTAAAATATGAGAAAGGAAAAGATGTACTTCTGACAAGATTTACTGATTCTGATTGGGGAGGCAGCGAGAAGGATGGAAGAAGCACAACCGAAGGATGCTTCAATCTAGGATCCTCGATGGTCTCTTGGATGAGCAAGAAGCAAGAGATAGTTTCTTGAAGTAGTGTTGAATCCAAATATGTAGTAGCATGTGAAGTCAGCCGGGAAGAGGTCTGGTTGAGGAAATTGTTATCCGACTTATTTGTAGGATCGTTGGCCCCTACAACTATTCATTGTGATAATACTAGTTGTATAAGATTGTCTGAGGACCCAGTGTTTCATGAGAAGACAAAGCACATAAATAAAAATTATCATTATATTTGGAAGCTGGTCCAGGATGGAGTGTTGAAGCTCGAGTATGTTCCCACCAATGAGCAGACTACCGACATATTAACGAAATCGCTTCCAAACAAGAATCTTGTATACTTTAGAGACAAGCTTGGTCTGGTTGATATGTCGTCCCTATTTGAGCGGGAAAGATAGACACTACATGTATGCCTTCTGAGAATGAAGAATAAATGTAAGATTGAGTTATCACCTGGCATCTAACACTCTTTGAGGATGTGGTAGGGCATCCAAGACAAGAGTGGCCAAGAGGATCGATATTCTTAAGGGCTGGGAACCCAAGATAAGAATATTCCTAGTAGGGCATACTCGGTGAACACCCGGGTGGTATGACCCTAAGAGAGACAATGACGAGTGTGTCTATAATTCATTGGTCTTGCCAACATTGTGCTCTGATCTATTTGAGAGATAGATCAGTTAGTCAAGGCCTTGCTATATGGAAACAATGTTGGTTGAAATGATGCTAGAACAAATGGATAACTAATCCGACTCTTTGCTTATGAGAACTCTTGTATTGAAAATTTCCATGTACCATGTATGTATGAATACCTCCCTAGTTAAGAGGGAGTGTTGAAAATAGTGTAACTAGGTTCGGTCTTCATCATGTCAAATATTGTAACAATGTATTTTTGTATCAAAGAATTATTTTATTGTTGCTTGATTCATGGGTTTCATTCTCAAGAATTTTTTGCTCCAATTGAGAGCCCTCGATAAGTCATGTAAAATGAAGACAGTCATGTATTATTGTTCATGTAAATGTAATGGATGTAAGTCAAGGATCCTTCTAGATCATCAAGGAAATACTCCAACATGTACCCACGGAATTGTTGCAATAAAACCGCTCAAAGCAATTATGTAAGCCTTCTATATTCATGTCAGCCTAATCATTTGATCAAAGGAACATGTCGGCCTAATCTCGGTTCATGGTGGCTCAATATATGAGATGGAAAGCCTATATATAGGCTACGTTGGCTCCTCCTCAATCAGCATTCACACTCACTAACTCACGAAGAGAAGCAACAGTGAAAGGGTAGAAGAAAGGAAGGGTAGCCGCAACAATGGAGGAGGTATGTTCCCTCATGCGAAGATATCAACAAGTCTGCTCTCCCATACTACAATCTGATCTGGACTAGGGATTCATGTTTCATGACTATGTGGTTGGGTTGAATGGTTGTTTTAGCCACAAATGCAAGGAGAAGATCACAGCTGAAAATGTCGAATGTATCATGGGGCTAGAGGAGCACTAACCATACTCTCATATATAAATACACTCTGAAATAAAAGAGTTATCTTCTCTTTGTATTGGACAGTCACTATTTTTGCATTATGAAGCCCTAAATATCAAGCCCTAATAATTTCTCTATCGAAGTATGAATGATTTTTATGAAAAGCGAGGATAGAGAGAGGCTAGAAGAGCCTATCTGAGTTTGTTGGTGCAGACTATCATGCTCATGCTACATACCTAATCCACTGCAATAATATACAATATATTTGGGTACATGTTTGGAGGTGTTGTCATTTGATGTTGAAGGAATTTATGAGTCAATGTTTGGGTCATGTAATTTCTCAATAAAGATTCTATAAGAAATATTTCAAAGGGTTTTTCCTCTCAAGTTTAGGAGAGGTTTTTTCCCTAGCTTGGTGCCAATATCTTGTGTACTTGTGTATCTTGATCTTCTTGTTTTGGTAACTGTTTGAATATAATAATACATAAGAATCAGAATCTAAAGAAGTAATATCTCAAGCAGTTATCATAGTTAAGAGAATTTCAATAATTAAGATTTCCCTTAATTTCTCAACACGAAAGACCGACAGGATGAGATACGACATAGAGTCTACAACATGATTGTCATTGTATCCTGTATTTCATAGACTGTTGTATTATTTAGATTGGTTTAATATAATGAAAATTGGGTTGTACATTATTGTATAATATTTTGTTAAAAATTGTGTATACTTGTGCATATGTGATTGACTGCTTTATATTTTCCAATGTGAAAAGTAGTTCTTTTTGAGATTCTTGGTTTGGTAGCATCATAAATTCTAATATTCTGTCCTAGACCATGGATTGTGGAAATTCAACATGGTATCAAAGTGTGTCTGAGCTACTTTAGAAGTCAGAGAATTAGAGTTGTGCATAGGAAAGTATAGCTTAAGAGGGAGTTGGTCATGTTGTAGGTGAAAATCTCGAAGTTGGAGGCTAGTATCTAGTATGATGACATGTTGGAGGGGTTGTCCAACTATAGTCCATGGAAGGAAAGGATCAAGTTGGTTTTACAGGCCAACAGGATTTGGAGTTCATCGAGAAAGCAATAAAGAAGACAACTAACCCAAAGGAGTTGGAAGTGTACGAAGATTTGGATACGAGGACAAGATTGATCATTCTTGATGGTGTGAAGGATCCCCTAATATCTCATTTTTCCAGGAAGAACACTGCACATGAGATATGGATGGCTCTTCAGAATTTATTCCAGAATAAGAACGAGTATCGGGCACTGGTATTGGAGGATAAGTTGAAGTCCACCAAGATGATACAAGGTGAAGGAGTGACTTTGTATCTGACAAGATTGTCTCAAATCAAAGATGAGCTTATTGTCATCGGTGTGACTATTTCAGAGAATGATATGGCGAGGATTGCCTTGAAAGGTTTCATCAAGGAACGGAAGCCCTTCATCAAAGGGATCGTTTCCAAAGAGAAGTTTCCAAACTAGAATAGGTTGTGGGATGACTTCATTCAGGAAGAGTTGCCAAACAAGGATCTTCATCCAAAGAAGAGAGCTTCAGATGATGACATGGCACTTGCGGCATGAATGAAGGGTAAGCAAAACAAGGACTTGAGTAAAGTCAAGTGTTTCAACTGTGGCGAGATGGGTCATTTTTCTTTGAGATGTCTGATGAAGAAGAAGGGAGATGACGAGAAGAAGAAAGGGAAGTAGATCATTGGTGTTGCCACTTCTACTGAGATAGATGCTCTCATCAGGAGATTGGAGGAGGACTTTGCTATGATCTCTCATTCCTCGCAGGGTACTATTGATGAAGATGGATGGTAAATGGACAATGTTGGGCGTGGATCCTGATTATCTTCAATATTCAAAGGTTTCAGCCGGATGTATACCCCAGGAAGACTATACACCCCTCCACGTAGAGGGGTGTGGGGGGGGAGACTTTGATGTTGTGACCAAGGAAAATTTTAAGGATGGAAAATTTTCTTGAAGTTTATAAACATTGGCAAATCTCACTAATGCTTAATATGCAAACTATAAAAATTTTATTGATATATTTGACTATTCAAATTTTTAATGATTTTATATATAGTTTTTATATAATGTTGGCTATTTTTAAGGTAAAATAATTTTATATTCTAAAATTTGGGTGAATCATATGAATTTTTTTGGTGGCAAAATCATGGAAAATTAGCCCACTCGGTGAACATTAGCCCCTAAAATTTTCCATGGTTGTGGCTTCTTGAAAGCCCGTAACCACTTTATTAAAATCATGATAACTGTAAAGCTCACTATCATATCCAATGTCTGGGAAATTGAAACCATGAGGAATGTCTGCAATAACCAAGGAATATTCCCTATTAGGTATGAGTTTTGCAATGTCTTAACAGTCACCTTGTATTATTTGATATTGGATAGTGTTCAGCCCATTCCAAATGAAATGAGTAAGAATAGGATCAAGTTCAACATTCCTCATACGCAACTTTCTCAGCCTTTCCAACTTATTTTTTCAATGAAGCTTTTGAAAGTATATGGTACTCCATTTGTATCCTTCTTCAACATATTTAATTAAATAAACAAATATAAAATGTAAATAATAAAATAAAATAAAAAATTATATGAATAAAATGAATGTAAAAATCAACATACTTTCTTGAATGCAAGATAAAAATCTTTAAGTGTTGTTGTAGAACTTGATTCTGGGTAGTTGAGTACAACATCATTCAAACTCTCTTCATTCAACATTTTAACCATATGTTCTTGTCATTTCATATAAATCTTATAACTTAATAAATAAAGTAAAAATTGTTAATATAATGATATGTATAACAAATAATACCAACAACAATATGTTATATTTAGAAGAAAATTATAATCCAAGAAAAAAATAAAAATAATTCAACAAACTTACTTTGGAAATTCCAAACACATTTCCTCCAATGACAATTCAACTGACTACACATGACATAATATTGGTTTGACTCGTTTGTTATTTTTCACTCGTTGCAGTGTTCTCCAAGGTATAATAGTCATATCATCTGGAAGTTGTTTCATTTTAGGACTTGTCTTACTGTTGATACATATTATGGGTTTATATTTTTTAACCTTCTGATTTTTATGGCAATATTCTTCCACATGTCGAAAATGTCGTCAATCAATTCTCATATCTCTCCTGTTCTAAATACCAACTGGAAAATGTTATCTATGCCTCTGAATTTACTTTTCCACATTTTGATTTGATTCTATCCTCAATTTGATAACATGTTTCCATACAACATTCCTTCCGAAAGCTTAAATTAACCTTTGTCTTATCCCCACCACATTTTTTTACAAATTCATTATTAATAAATCTTACCCTTTAGATGAAAGTCATAGACATTATATACTCATTATCTGCATTATGATCCCATGCCAATAACTTTGCCTTTGTTTCTATTAAACCAACATAAATGATTATTCCAAGATATTCCTCGATCAATTGTCTTTTGGCCTCTGTTGAATGGTTCCCTCTAATTACATAATATATGTAGTCAAAACATTGTGTCTTATCAATGCCTCCTTATTGGGAACTTGATTTGAATCAACAAGAACCAAATAATCCACCACATGTGCATATGGATTGTACCTGAACAATGTTTTCAAATTATGGACATGTAGGTGATGTGTCTTTTTAATTTGATATTGAGATTGTCTTTCATCTGACCTATAGAATTGGGTGACATTAAGCTCAAATGTTTTGCCAACATTAATTAATTTATTTTTCCTCAAGTGATTCCGAATGGCATTTTGTTTTGTTTTCATAATGCCATCCTCCAAATCAGCACCTGGTGTTATGATTTATTTGTTGCCTTTAGAACTTCCACTTTGTTCTTCACTGTTGTTTATATTTTAACAAATTTGCCAATTTTTTATTTCTTCTTCTTCTAAGTTAACATATCTTCTTCTACATAAATAATCTCCTCATCATCAAGTGGAAGAGCAACATCCATGGGAATTTTTCTTTCTGGTGTTTTATTTCTTTTCTCCTTTTCAACAATAGTTCTAACCTCCTCCTCACTAATGGCAACATATTTTTGAGCTTCAACTACAACTGCCACATCTTCAAAATAAACATGTTTACCTTTGTTAGATTGACCCACAAAATGGATTCTTTGTTGATCCCCTATATGTACCATTGCAATGTCATGGATTGTTAATTTTTGTTTCATCCTCTTTTCTTGTTCTGAGTCTATATGGAAATTGCTTATCACATTCATAATATTTGGCTGTACATAATAAATACCCTCCAACATCATTGAAAGACTTAACAAAATCCTATCAAAGAAAATAAAATATGTCAATGATCAATCATTTATAAAAAAATTAATGGTCCTTACAATAGTAGATAACACATCAATATAAATAAGCATACTTGCAATGTTATTTGAAATGTTGGATGAGATTTCTTCACACAATGGTGTAGATCCTTCATTTGTGTCATACTTGTTATTTGAGAGACAATATCTAATATTTTCATGTGACTTGGGCAATTTTGCAAGAACATAAACATTGTTTGAATTCGGCACCAAACATATGTCTCGTACTCTGCTTATCACCTCATACGGTTCACCCATGTAAATCATACCACAGTATAGATAGAAATGTGTGCTATCATCAAATTCAACATCTTTAACATGCCATGTGAAATTTGTTTTATTTATTTCTCGTGAATTCATCCATTCAGAAATAATCTTTGGTGTACTTGATGGACAAGTTGGTCGACTATTACGATGTTTTTCAGTTCGGGTATGTTTGACAATCTTCAAAGTGTGTCCACCTGCAATTTTAGATGATGGAATTGTTGTCTTTGTTCCAGACATATTCACAGAGACCTTCCTTGATGCCATCTTCCTGAAAAACACATGCACACACACATATATATTAGTTAATCAAAGACCACTATAATTATTATTTAAATATAAAAGTAAGTTAAATTATATGTAATTTTTAAAAATTGTCATAAAATTTGTATATACAAAATTATAAAAAAAAATTATATATATATTAATTTTGAAATTTATTAAATATAAATTTAAAAAAATGATTTATATCGGACATTTCTATAGAATATATATTATATGTTAAATTTTAAATTATTAAATCCACAATTATATATATATAAAAAGAATTTATAAAAAATTTATTATATAGAAATATAAAAGAAATTGTGTATAAATATATATATATATATTAAAAACATTAAAAAAATAAATTTTATTACAATAAAATCTTTTAATATTTTTAAATTATGTAAAAAAAATTATAATTAAAACTAAATTAAATTTTTATTTTTATTTTATTTTTATATTTAAATTTTAAATTTTATTTTATAAATAAAAAAAAAAAAAAAAAATGGCCCTTCATTGCTAGTCGGGGGCCCGAGAGGGCAGAGGGGTGTTGCACGCAGCCCCCGGGCCTGAGAGGGCAGAGGGGTGTTGCACGCAGCCCCCTCTACCTCCTCTGGCCCCTTGGCCAATGGCCAAAGGGCTGTAGACCGATTCCTGGAATTGACATGTGGACCTTTGGCCACTGGCTGGAGGCCCGGGTGGGCGTAGGGGGGTTGCGCGACCCGGGATGGTGGAGGGACGCTGTGCGTAGCCCCCACAACCCCCTCTGCCCACCCGGACCCTTGGCCAATGGCCAAAGGGCCCGGGGGGGGCGGAAGGGGCAACGAGGGTTACATGCAATGCCCCTCTGCCTGCTTCAGCCCCCGACCAATGGCTAAAGGGCTGTAGGCCGACTCCGGGAATCAGTCTGCCACGTCGGTCATTGGCCGGGGGCCTGGGCGAGTCAAGGTGGTTGTGTGCAGCACCGCTTCGCTCGCCTAGGGCCTTGGCCAACAGACAAGCGCCATTTTTATTAATTTTTTTATAATATTTAATAATAAAAAAACTAATTAATTAAAAAAAAGATAATAAATTTTTTTTTTTTAAATGTTTTTATAATTAAAAAAACAAATAATGAATAAGTTTAAAAAAAAAAAAAAACAAACAAACAAAACAACAAAAAAACAAAACTCTAAAATATTTTTTTAAATAAATTTAAATTAAAATTTGAATATTTTCAAAAATATATTTTTTTAACTTGTTAAAAATAAACACACGAAATAAGATTAGGGAAAAAATAAAAATTAAACTTTATTAATAAAATGTAATAAAAATAATTTCAATTAAAAAAAATAACAAAACAAAACAAAAAATTTAAAATTACAATAACAAAAAAATAAATGTATTTTTTTTTGAACATTTTGTTTTATTTTTTTCCATGCATGAAAGTTTTTTAATACTTCCCAAACGAAATTAAAACAAAAAAAATAGAACAAAAATGAAAAGTAACCCCCATTTTTCATTTCAAAATCCTAAAAAAAAAAAAGACATTTAATTTTTCTATTAAAAATCCAAAAAAATTGAATTCATTTGTCATTTTCGTCCCTATAAAAATATATAAACAAAAGAGTTTTTTGTGATTTTTCCCGTAAAAACACAAAATTTCCCCAAATTCATCTGTGACGTGTAAAACTCTCATTGAATGTGTTATTATTGAATGTGTTATTTATGAAAAATTTCCCCAAATTCATCTGTAACGTGTAAAACTCTCATTGAATGTGTTATTATTGAATGTGTTATTTATGACAATGCAGCTCCTCCACAAAATTGCTCCAAACTTTTTAACAAGACCCAAAAGACTTGATGTGATGTGATAAATAGAAACAATGAATTTTATTTTATAGCGATGATTGTGAGATTGATTTAGCATTTCTTGAATGTGGGACTAAACTAAAATTAAACATAATAATATCATATATATATATTTTTATATTAGTTTTATTATTAGAATTAAAATAAATATAATTATAATTAATTTAGTTACATAGTCAATGTTAAATAATTTAAATAAAAAATTATTTTGAATTTTTGTCAATACTTTGAATAGAAACTAGAGTGAAATTTTCCAAAACCAAAAGTTTAGTAATATGTTTTCAAGTAAATTATAGATGAAAATTTTGGAGGGAAATTTTTAAAAACAAAATTTTTGGAGGGAAAATTTTCGGCGAAAGTTTTTGGAGGCGAACTTTGGAGAGAAAATTTTCAACAAAAAAATTGGGGGGAAAGCTCTAGAGGGAAATTATCAATCTCTAAGTTTATATTGTCATTGGGAGAGAGTGCATTTGTATCATTTGACATCTTCTAGTTGAAGGTCATGGATTCTTTCGATAGTGAAGCTTTTATTTCGTCAGCATCGACATCTTCATCATACAACAACTCTATTCATTTTGATGAATGTAATAGAAATTATTTCACTATGAATAAAGAGGCAAATGTTCCACTTGCTTTTAATCCTAAGGATGATGATAGCAACATTGATGTAGGGCAATAAGAAAAATTTCCTGGTAATGGAGAGTCAATTTTCCCACTTCCTCTGAATCCTAAGGATTATGAGAGTACCACCAATGAAGGGGGGGGGGATGAAGAATTTCCTGAATAAATGTCTCCACATAGTCCTAATCCTAAGGATTATGAGAGAAGCACTAATGAAGGGGGTAATGAATAATTTCCATAGTCAAAATTTCAACTTCATCCTAATCATAAATATTATGAGAGAAACACTGATGAAGGGGGGGGTGAATAATTTGCAGAGTCAAAATCTCCACTTCCTCCTAGTCCTAAGGATTATGAGAGCAACATTGATGAAGGGGGGAATGAAGAATTTTCGAATTCAAAGTTTCCATATAGTCTTAATCCTAAGGATTATGAGGGTAGCATTTATGAAGGTGGGGATGAAGAATTTTGAGAATCAAAGTTTCCACATATTCCTAATCCTAGGGATTACGAGAACACACTGATGAAGGGGGGGGTGAAGAATTTGTAGAGTCAAAGTTTCCACATATTCCTAATCCTAGGGATTAGGAGAGGACCATTGATGTAGGGGGGATGAAGAATTTTCAGAGTCAAAGTTTCCACATATTCATAATCCTAAGGATTATGAGAGCACCACTGATGAAGGGGAGGGAGAGGATGAACAATTTCCAGTAAATAGAGATTCAAAGTTTCCAATTAGCCCTAATCCGAAGGATTACGAGAGTACCATTGACGCTGGGGAGGATGAAGAATTTCGATTAAATAGAAATTCAAAGTTTCCACTTGTTCCTAATCCCAAGGATTATGAAACCACCACCAATGAAGGGGAGAATGAAGAATTTTGTGCAAATGATAATTTGACTATGAGTAGAGAGTAATATTTTCCACTTATTCATAATCCTAAGGATTATGTGAGCAGCAGTGAGGAAGCGGAGGATGAAGTGTTTCTTACAAATCATAATTTTAAAGGCACAAACGTCAATCATACATTTTTTCTAAGTGATTGTTTCAATGGTAGTTGTGGTGATGATGAATTGAGTCCTCCAAGGGAGGTTTTCAAAAGCAAGGATGAATATGGTGAAGAATTTCATCTGAGTCAATATTTCAAAAGCACATATGTTGGTAGTGAAGAATTTCCTTCATGTGAGGGTGCTAATGAATATTTTCGAAGCAATGATGGTGATTAATTTTCTAAGTATATTTGTCAATATAATATTCCTCCTACTGATGATGAAAATTCTTTTATAGATAATAATGAAAAGAGGGAGACATTGCAAGTAAATATTGTATCTAGGAGTAGGAGTAGGCCTTTTCATGTCAATAAAAAATATTCCAGTTATACAAGGGATAGGATAGAATATCTGACAAGTAGAAGTTTTGTCAGTGATCTGATTTTAGGTGAATATTGTTGAAAAGATTTCTTGAAACATATGGATTTCAAGTTTGCTTTGGAGCAAGTGAAGAAATATTTGTCAATGAATAAAAGCATGCAAAATTCATTTTTAGTGGGTTTCATGCAATCTACACTAGTAGGTTATGATTATCATATTGGGAATGCATTGATACATAGAAAGGCTTTCAAAATGTTGCATTTAGTTGGTAATTTTCATTTGTCAAGAATCCAAGAAACACTGGAAAAAGACCCCACATACTATTCAGAAGTACATTATAAAAGAGAGGTTGGACGATCAACAATTACTGCAATGTCATGGATGAAAGACTTATTTTCAAAGCATGGAGAGTGTATGTCAAATAAAGACAATACATATTCCAAATAATTTCGCAAGACGAGAAATGTACAACTTATACAAGAATATGCAGAAGGCACTGAAGAGCATGGTAATTTTATCACATATTCATATTTTACAAGGATATGGAGGAACTAATTTAATAATGTTTATATTCCTAAGAAGACAAGGATGGGGGTTTGCAGTACATGTGCTTCTCTTAAATGGAAAACAGATAAATTTCATGGGGCAAAAAGACATATGCATTCATAAAATTATTTTTAAAAATTGGATAATTATTAACTATGAAAATATATTTATTAATAGATTTCTTTTATTTTATGTGCAAATTCCATTATCAAAGCACTTCAAGAGCACCGCAATTAGCAAACAAATTAAATAAAAAATTTTATAAACATAGAAAAAGTGTTATGATAATCCAAAAAAATATTTGGGTTTGATAATTGATGGTGTGGAACAAAGGAAAACACTTCTACCACATTTTGTCCACACACCAAAAAATTTACATTAAGAAAATTTTATTCAGTTTCACTTGGTTGGTTGTATCGTCTTTAATGGGAATATTTTTCCAAGGGTTTACTTCACAACTCCAAATATTCGAAATGATGCAAATCTTACCATAACTATAATCCATGATGTGCTTTCGCATTGTGTTGTAGTGGCTACAACTAGCATCTAAAATTTTTCCTTAGCCTATTTGGGAGCCTCCCTACCAACCTTACACAACACTTTGTCTTGCTTCGTTAAGTACTCAAGCTTTAATTTTTTCCTTGCATAAAGGCACCCTGTTGATCACAATTGATCCATTCCCCGCATAGGCTACTCACTCGGACTTGGTCTAGCTACAAGTTGGGCAACTTCTTCTTGAAAATTGCACATTCCTAGAACGAAACAACCTTCCCTCCAGGAATTGCACAATCCACTTTGACAACCTTTTTGGCTCTAGGATGGTGCAATCCTGCCATCCAACCCTTCCAGTAGGATTTGCACAATTTTTCCTAGCAACAGGTTGTTCAACAAAGGATTTGTGTAAATTGGGGAAGCAGTTAGCTGATTCTCCCAGAAATTGTTTAAACCTCCTCGGTAGTCATCCCAATGCCCAGCCTCGAATGAACATTTTTCCCAAGCAGTTGAGCACTGGGATGCATGGACAGTTTGGTTGACTAGTTCCACCCGGGACCAAGGAAACTTGACTTGCATGCATGCATGACTTGATCTTCCTGGAATAGCAAAAGACAACATGAAAAAGGTTTCCCATGGTTGAGGGAGCTATTTTTAGCAGCAGGTGGTGAGCACTAGTATCGTAGAAATCATGTTGCAACTTCTAGTTTGCCTACTTTACTATTATCAACCCAATAGTTCGTAACAAACGTGGAAGCATCGGTGTTGTATGCACAAGTACTAGTTCTTACTGTAGGTCATCACTTGGTTAGTCGGGAGAAGATCACTAGGATCTCAAGCCAACTTCTATGGATTCTAGAAGAAGCTCTATATGTGATGAAAGGAGAGAAATATTACTCTAGAGATGCTACTCTAATTGCAGAAAGGGGAAAGACTCAAATGTAAAGCAAACCTAGTAAACCCTACTCAACCAACTAATCCTACTTTTACAGAAAGCACTATGAAAACCATGAAAGGAATGCCATTACCTACTCAAGGAAGTAAACAACATCTAACTGAGCTATTTTTGGAAGTAAAAAATTAAAAACCATGTTTTTGGATTTTTATGTATTTTTATGTGAATTTGGCATGCACATAATTTATTGTGCGTGAATGTGGCAGTGAATAGGTGGTGTTGGAGGGTGGTTTGGGACTTGAGAGGATGTAGGATGGTGTGAATGGGTCATAGAAGGTCTCAAGTGGCCTTTTGGAGGATTTTCCCATAATCAGCCTTCAAAAGAAAGCCTACAGGAAAATCTATAGGAGCACATAGGAAATCTATAGGAGGAAAACAGTGAACTACAGGAGGTCTAGTGGAAGAGGCTAAGAGTAGTTTTCACTGTTTTGATGATGTGAGAGAGGGTGGAAAATGTGGATGAAGGTTGGAATGAGGTGTTAGGGCACCTAGGGTCTACCAAGAATCACCAGGAGAGAGAAACATGATTGGGTTTGCTCAAGAAGAGAGGAAGAAGTTATATGGAAAATGCAGGAAACTAAGGCAGAATTAAGGTGAGACTTGGGTGACCTGTAGGGAATGGATCAGGTGGAGGATGGGATCACTGATAAGATGGAATACTTCAAGGAGAGATATACTACAAAGGAACTACCATTCAACTAATAATATCTAGCAAGTAATGAAATAAGTGCATCTAGAAAAACAAAGTTTTGCATCAAAGTAGTCCAAATTATGATCTATGAAAGGAAATACTGAGAAGTGTTGAAAGAAAGGAAAGCATGAAAGAAGACTACTACAAATAAGTAAGTGAGCATGATGAAGAAGATCTAAAGCAAAATAGAACTAGACTATTAACCTACTAAAAAAGTTGTAAACACTAGAAGTCCTTTGAATGAGAAAAATCTATGTTTTTATGGTAGCAAGAGGGTCTTTGCCTCAAATCATGGTCCCAAAGGGAGGAAGAGATGCCAAGGCACTATTGCTAGCCTTTTGAATCTTCCTTTTTATCACTGCTTAACCTGCTATAGAGAGCACAAATGGAAGCAAACTGCTGAATCATCAAAAGAAACCTATTCTTAACCATAAAAGAAGTACATCTAACAACAACATAATCTACAAACTGAAATAAACATAAAAATACAAGTAAAGAGGAGCTTGGCTACTTGGATTGGGCCCTAACCCAAGAACTTAAACCCTCTAAGGTAACTCAGTGCTAACTCAAAATGGATTCCATCTTTATTTCCAAAACAATAGAAATATTACATGAAACTGTCGCAAAATAATAAGCTCGAAGTTGAGAAGAGTTTACGTAATCAAAAATCCAACAAAAATCCCACTCTAGTGAGGCCCTAGGCCTCTCATACAAAGGAAGCTACCAACAACTTCCTTAAAATCAAGGAGGCTTGGCTCCCAAAACTTGAGATAATCATCAGTCATCCTCCACTTGCTCGGTTGTCTTCTAGTGCATGATTTCGTTGCTTGTACTCCAAGTTGAATGAAGGGGAATTCAAAGTGAGGTGTAATAAATGAGGGGGATTCCCTCCTATAAGTCCTCTCCTTTGTCCACTTTTCCTTATTGCTGCCATTTGTCCATTGGATCCTTGACTTTGACCTTAAAATTCATCAATAATTTGTATTAAACACATGTTAGACCACATGGCATCATAACTAACTCAGCTCAATCCATAAGCATAAATATAATCAGAAAATCATACAATAAGATAAGAGAATGGTTTATTTGACTAGGTTAGGAGGTAAAATGAGCCCATATAATTACCCATTTATGAGGCTCATCATCACCCCCTATTGAATGTGTTGCTCATCCTTTAAGAAATTTTGTCCATCTCCTCATCTTTTATGGCCCTGGTGGCCTCCCTAGCATCCCAAGCTTCTAATGCGGTCTCCTCTTCCTTGTCATAGAATCATGCCTTCCTTTCTATCTCTTCCCATTGCTCCTCCTCTTCTTCTTCTCTTCTGCCTTCTAGCATGCCTAACAGCAGTGGGGGACTCAGTTTGAGGCCAATCCAGTTGACCTTCAGGCTCTGCATGCAGTGCTTGTACATTGGCACTCTTCTTAATGCCTCCTTCATCATCATTGGGGAATGATATTCCCTGATCTGTAGACTGTGTGGTAAGGTGTTCCATCTCCTCATGCATGCATGCACACAGTCATCCCCAAGTAGCCTTATTATATCCTTAAAATGTGCAATGGCTTGTGCCTAATCACTTATATCTCTAGGGGAAATCTGAGGATTATTAGCAAGCAGGTTTTGTGTGCTAATGAGTGCCATGGGATCTGATGGCTTAGCTCTTATCATTAATGGCTCATTCTACTCTTTTATCATCAATCTTCTTATTTCTACTACCCTCAATTGTTCATGGTTCATCCATGAGGCCATGGCCATTAGTTGCAAGTCCACTAGCTTGGAATTGGGGTCCCAAACATTCATTTCTGTGAGGGCCATGTTATGTAGGTACAATTCTACCATCTTTGCCTTATCCTCTGATGTACTTTGGTAACAGAGATCCATAAACTTCCTGTAATCTTGGAAAGGTGTTGTGCCTCTTTGTGCCAAAGTCTTTATCTAAAATTGTAACCATTGGTCCTTAAGATATAGGCCATAGGATTTTTTTGGTGTTCGACATTGCAGTGCCTCCATGGATAAGCTAGTGATGCATGCCAACTAGGTCTCTTTCTCTTGCAACTACATCATTAGCAATTCATTTTCACTTTCAAGGTGGCTTCTTGTAATTGTGTCCCTGTGTCTGATAACGCTCAACTCTCTGCCCATTTCTTTGAGTTTTTTTTTCTATGGCTAATATCCTCAGCTCCTTTGGTTTGGCTATTTGCATCCTCCTATGTGTTCTTATTCTCTCTTTCTCTACTTCAAAGAATAGTGGAATTGCAAATTTTTGTGGAGTTATCCTTCCTCCCTCAAGTAGATTGTAGTAGGAGGAAAGACTAGGTTGGGGATCAGGTTCTTGTAGCTTTTTCTCTTCCTCCTCTACTTGTGGTTGTCCTTCAATTCTTTCCTCAAGTGTTTGGGTCTCTTGTAGTTTTGACAGTGTCTCCTGTAGAACTATCTAAGCCTCCTGTAGGACTGTTTTTGGGTCCTGTATTTCTACCTTTTCTTTCCATGTGGGTGATCCGGATTTAAATAGGAATGCAATAAATACATAGATAACCATATACACAAAGATGCAGTGGAAATAATACTTCATTTCATTAATGGAAAATACTAAAATATGCTTACAACCAGAATTCAAAATAAACCAGTTACGGCGGTGGTAGCTTATCTCTGAGAAGAGATGTGTGGCTACATGCCTCTGAACCATTCTAAACTATGTTACAATGAGGCTCGAAGGCCTATTTATTGTTGAGAAACAATGGAAAACCCTTCACATTCAAAAACTTAACCCTAGAAGATGAAACGCCAAATTGTGGGCCCCGTTTTGGGTAAATTGGTACATCAATTTCCCGGGGTCGTAACTTTGGCATACGATCTCCGTTTGACACGTATGATAGCTCGTTAGAAAGATCTATCCGAGAACT
>APFE031030026.1:0-45181 GCA_000404065.3 Pinus taeda
CATCAGCAGTTCTGTTGGTGCCTGCTGTCTGCAACTGAGTTGATAATTATGACATTTTTCTTTGGAATATTTGCTTCATTAATTTATCTCTAAATAGTGAATTTACTTGAAAATTATGAGATTATTGGGTCTTTGTTAATGGTGGTCAAGCTGGAAATCGCTAGTTTTTCGAATTGGGTTGAAACTTGAAAGTTATGATCCTTCTAGGTATTTTATGTTGGTTTGTGTTTTCTAAATGTATATGTTTTTGACAAGTTGGGTAGACGATCATACTATTTGTATGTTGAAATTTCTATGGATTTTTCATGGTTGTGGTGTGTCTGTATATAGTTATATATTGTTGAAAACTAGACAAGCTATAGGAATTGAATCTAAGATCTGTCCTCAAGCAATTAGTTGTTCTATCAATGAGATAGATGCCCCTTCATGGCAGGCACCCTTAAGGTTCAATATAAAGTTTTGGATTGCTACCTCTGAAACCCACCCTGTTACCCCCTTTAACACACTTTGGTAAAAAATTGACAGGCTAGGAATTGAATTGAAAACTTGCCCTTTAAACAAGTGTTTGCTCTACCACTAACCTGTGTGGTGCTTTGTGATTGGTACCATTAGCAATTTGATCTAAAGGTGTTGATTGCAACCTTTGACATATATGTGCTATTGGTGAATAGGGTCGAAAATGTGGGCCAAAATCTATTCATATTTTTGGTATTTGTCACAATTATTGGGTGGTGTGAAGTGAAAACTATGTTGATTGTGTTGGAGTTTATATCAGATTCTATCGTTCTTGTAGTTTATCTGCTATTAGTGTATGCATCACCTATGAGTGAACTTTGTTGGAAATTACGAAGTTCTGTTTTAGGTTTCTGCTATTGGTTATCAGGTTAAAAAGAATAGTTTTGTGTTATTTGTTTCTGGTATGATTAAAACTACTATTTAAAAAATTATACAATTCCTTTGCAGGTTCTTTATTGGTGGATTGGTATTTGTCACAATTATTGGTGGTGTGAAGTGAAAACTATGTTGGTTGTGTTGGAGTTTATATCACATTCTATCATTCTTGTAGTGTATCTGTTATTAGAGTATACATCACCCATGAGAGAACTTTGTTGGAAATTACGAAGTTTTCTTTTAGGCTTCTGCTATTGGTTATCAGGTTAAAAAGAATAGTTTTGTATGCATCACCCATGAGTGAACTTTGTTGGAAAGTAGGAAGTTTTCTTTTAGGTTTCTGCTATTGGTTATCAGGTTAAAAATAATTTTTTTGTGTTTTTTTGTTTCTGGTATGATTAAAACTACTATTTTTTAAATTATGCAATTCCTATGTGGGTCCTTTATTGGTGGACAGGGTAGTGATGATTATGTGTATGATATCTTATCTCAGACAGGGTAGTGATGATTATGTGTATGATATCTTATCTCAGTCTAACTCTGATTGGTCATGTTATCAGAAATCTGGAAACCAACTGTACCCTCCTCGGAGAAGGAGTATTGCGAATCTGTTGGTCTACCATGGAAAGAACTTTGCAAGGCAAAAAAGTACGTAAGTTGTTACGATTCTATAATTAATTGGAATGATTCGGTAGGCGAAGAGGCTTTTCACCTTGCCAAGGAAAGATATTGGGCCAAGTATAGTGGGCATTCCTGTCACTTTCCTCCTCCTGGCCCCGACATATACATTGATGTGATTGATTGTAATGCAGAACAACAGTTAGATGTTGATTTTCCAGACAGAGCTGACTCTGTATCAGAAAATCTGGACATTGAAAAGCTGCCAGATAGAGCTCAAGAGACACTAATTCCATTTGATATTAAGAGTCATGCAACTGAGATTCAAGAGAAAGAAAGGCCATTTGGACTTGGGTATTATGTTTCTGGCTCTTGCAGCTATACACATATTTGTAATGTTGTTGACCTTTATACTGCTGAACCTCAGTTACCCGATCATTACAAACTGACATTGGTAACTGCAGGAATCAATAGTTCAAGGCAGGTCATGTGCGTGCATAGCACTCTGCATGGGCATATTTGCTGAAGTAGCTCTGCAAAAACAATTTAGGGAGAATGTGCAGTCGAGTTTTAATGTCAATCGATTCGTTGACAATCATTTCCCCAATAGTCATACCATCAACCAAACTCATCTATTACTTGCAATGCTTGGAGTTGATGATGATTTGGTATCAAACAGTAGTCCAGATCAAAGTGTAAATCTTGTACATGAGAGCAAAACCTTGGAAGATTATTTCTATGGACGTTATAGCCGTTCAACAAGCTTTGATTGATTTAAATCTACTTCTTTGAGCTTCATAATTTTTCTTACTCCTTGCTTCTGTAAAAGCTTCAATATTTTATATTTGGTGTATTATTGTGAGCCAATGTCACTACTTAGCTGTGTTCAATTTCAATCACTCTGCATATTGGCTGAAGCTGTGTCTGAAGTTGAGTGGAGTCCATGTAAAGTCCCTTGCCAATTCCTTGTATAAATGTGAAAGCCATTAGTGGTCACTCATTTTAGTGACCCACTTGATCTACTTGGAGCAAACTTTTAGAGAACAAGAACATGATAATAACAAACCTAGGGGCAAAACCTTTTGCTCTGCAAATTCCAGTTGGGGCAAAGGGCTGCTATCAGGGACCTGTTAGAATAAGCATCATTAATGTTGTACATACATCATTAACCAATTGTATGTATGTCCTGCCTATTGTCTTTCAATGAAATGCATTAGGGTTTGTAGAAATAAGTAGCTAAATCAATTCAAATCTCAAAGATAAGCATATTTTAAAAATTATGTTTTCTTGGGGTCCTTAATAAATATAGTTAAAGTCTATAAGCACTTTTTAAGGCATTTCAGCACACCTCAGTAACTAATTTAATCACTTGCACATTTCTTGTCTTTTGGTGAGCATTTCTTGTCTTTTGTCTTGTGTTTCTTTGCTTGCTTAAAACTTTTGAACAATTGATATCATTCAACATTTTTGTGAATTAATTAAAGTCTGGCCAATTTTAGCTGAAGAATCCATTGCTACTGCGTTGTAGCATTTCTTTTTGCATTCTGGTCAGGTGAGGCAGTAAACCTTGGTGCATATTTAGCAATAATGGCCCTAGTGTCTTTTAACTCCTGAATTTATATTTTATGCGACAGCCAAAGAACTTGTAGCTTGTTAATTGAATAGAAAAACTTAATGTTGGATGATAGAGCTTGACATTATTCTTGTGGTTGATCTCTATCGGATGAGTTTATGATTACACTCCATTGGCTGACATTGGAATGATGGCCATCTTATTTAAACTTCATTGGCTCACTGAAGAGTAGAATATGTAAACAACTTAATAGTGATTATTCATAGTGAACCAAAACAAGTTCCAACTGATCTAATAAAATTGAAACTTGAATAGCCACTGTAAACGCATGTGATAACAAACACTACTTATGAGAACAATAGTGTTTGACAATAGATTTCTAATTAACAACTTTTTATTTTCTTTGGAATAATACACTTGTGTCTCTTCTTGTGGTCACTTGTTTTAGTGACCCACTGGTGCTCACTAGAGCTGAAAATTTTCTTGTCCTTGCCTTTGGAGCAATTGTATGTATGTGGAAGGAAAAGCAAGTATGATATCGCTATTGATTTGCCAGACCAATGTTATGTACTTTTTCAAGTCTGAAGATGTGTAACTTGTGGTTTAGCTTGGTACATTCTCTTGTATACCACTTTACTTTGACTTTGTCAATATCATAAGTCCAGTAGCAATTTAAGTGTATGTCTGCATGGCAGAACTGTTTGCAGGGAAGAACTGCATTGGGCTTGAACTTTTCTAAAAAATTACATTGTATTTAAAGAAATATGATGTCCAGATAGCATAGAACTCCAAACATGAAATCTCTTTGCTCCTTGTAGGCTTGAACCAATATCTCTTTTAGAGAAATTCAACAACTCTAATTTCGCATCCTTGCAGTAGATTATGTTTTGTAAACACGGACTTATCATTGGATTCAGAACAAAGCATGATAAACTGTATCTGAGTTGTTGCTCCTTGAATGTGGACAATCTATGTTTACAAATTTTTATTAAAATTGGATAATTGTGTTGCAAATTTGAATTGTGGCTATGCATAGCTAATGCCTGCTTATATTTTGGCATTTTTTAATTTTCAATTTTTCAATCTGGTTTTTTTTTAAATAATCTTTTTCCTGTTAACAGATTTAGTTTATACTCGGTTCGGCCTTAGTAAAGGCATTAATCTATTTCTTAAGTGTTTTTTGGGTTCTAAGCATTTAATATAGAATGGTGTTTCCTTCCTTTTAGGATTTGGTATGTTATTTATATTGAGGTAAGAGAAGTCCAAAGGAGGCCTTTTTACGTTATGGCCTTGTATATCTTTGTCTCAGCTACGAAGGATTAAATCCTTTCTTTTCCATGTGATGTACTGAAATAAAAACTAGCTGTAGAGAATATTGTAGAATGCATCTTGTTGGAAGTCTGTCATGCTAATAATTGACTATTTGACATTACAGGCTGGGCTCAGAATATACGGTGCAGACAGTATTAGGATTGTTCACTTGTGCTGTCTGCCAAACTGACATCACACCTAGTGAGGGCATTTTTGTGCATGCTGGCCTTCAGATAAGAATTTTGTAGCATGGGGTCAAAACTTTGTTGATGACAAGCATCGCCTTTTTGCGCATCATAGATCCTACTCTTCGACCAGAGGTTGAAGGAAGGGAAGAAATCTCAGTGTCTGTGGGGATTGCATTGAATTGTGCTTCTGCTTCCCCTCAAAAGAGACCATCAATGAAGGAGGTATTGCATTTTCTAGAAAAAATGCCATCATCCACAACCGATTAACCAATTCTTTCTTCCTATGTAGCATCCTTGCTTTGACATAAGTTGGACAAAGATGAGGACTTACACCCACATTCCATATTCAACAGCTCTACTTAGACATTGACATAACTCATATAAACATCTCTATGATTGGGAGTCAACAACAGAGAAACTCTGCTGTCAACTCAACTGCTTATGAAATGGCCAGAGTCTTCTTAAAAATTTCAATATTTCTACAGTTGAGGATTGTAGCAAAGCTCGGGGATCAAACTTAACTCCATGCTTATGAGGCATCCGCGTTCTCACAGTTTACTTGCAGCTCATTCTTAGTTTTATTGGGAAGGTGATAAATGGTGTATTATTGTTGCAGTGGCAGGGGATGGATTTTATCCATTTACTGCAGGAAAAAAATAACTGGTCACAATGTGTCTGTTTGATTTAGACTGGTAATTTTTTGTTTCAATAGCTATTGAATGCTGGAGGAAGGCTTATCATTGCAACTGATGGTGTTTGGGATGCATTGAGCTTTGAGAAGGCTGCAAGTTGCTACCGAGGCTTGCTTGCAGAACTTGCTGCAAAACAAATTGTTAAGGTACAAATACTGTTGACAAGGATAAGCGATCAATGTCACCATCTTTAAGTTTATTTTTTATCATAGGCTAACTGATTTAGCTGTAGGAGGCTTTGAGGATAAGAGGACTTAGGGACGACACTACATGCATTGTAGTGGATTTGATCCCACCTGAGAAATTCGCACCACCAGCTCCAGTTAAGAAGGAAGGCAAATTTAAGAATTTTTTTCAGAAGGAAATCCACTGATTCATCGTCTAAGTCAGTTGAAAAGCAGCAAAATATAGACATTGTCCACGAAATCTTTGAGGAGGGGTCAACAATGCTCGCTGAAAGGTAGATAGCCATTTCTAGCTTAGCATCCTTGCAGTAGATTATGTTTTGTAAACTCAGACTTATCATTGGATTCAGAACAAAGCATGATAAATTGTATCTGAGTTGCTGCTCCTTGAATGTGGACAATCTATGTTTACAAATTTTTATTAAAATTGGATAATTGTGTTGCAAATTTGAATTGTGGCTATGCATGGGTAATCCCTGCTTATAGTTTGGCATTTTTGAATTTTCAATTTTTCAATCTAGTTTTTTTAAAAATAATCTTTTTCATGTTAACAGATTTAGTTTATACTCAGCCTTAGTAAAAGCATTAATCTAATTTTTTATGTGTTTTTTGGGTTCTAGGCATTTAATATAGAATGGTGTTTCCTTCCTTTTAGGATTTGGTATGTTATTTATACTTAGGTAAGAGAAGTCCAAAGGAGGCCTTTTTATGGCCTTGTATATCTTTGTCTCACCTGTGAAGGATTAAATCCTTGTTTTTCCATGTGATGTACTGAAATAAAAACTAGCTGTAGAGAATATTGTAGAATGCATCTTGTTGGAAGTTTGTCATGCTAATAATTGAGTATTTGACATTGTAGGCTGGGCTCGGGATCCACCTTGTTGAATAATGCACACACTACATGGATAATAGATTTCCGCACTTATCCACCTTGTTGAATAATGCACACACTACATAGATAATGGATTTCCGCACTTTATGCCTTACGGTATTTTCTTTGCAACATCCGGTGTAAATGCTAGTTACTTTAATTTGATTTATGTATAATTCTACCATAGATAAATCATGAATAAACTAGAATAGAATAGATACTTTTGTGGAATTTCAATTTTTTCACCCAGCAATTATTAACCATTCAATTGAAATTGTGTAAACCGTAAGTACTCGCGGTTCCCTGTCCGGTTGGTGACCGGAGTTCTTTAACAGATTTTAACGGTTCAATTTTAATTTGTCGGCAAACAAATAGGCCAGCAGGCTATATAAGACTGGAAGCCACATCCCCGTCCCTGCAACTTATTCATTTTCTCTGAATCTGCAGAAGCTTCGTCTTATTTTGAGTTCTTTGCACTTCCTTTAAATGCTTTGAGCGGTCGCCGTGCAGAGCTGAGTTATTCTGATTTTGATCCGGTGGGATCTTGGAATATCTTGGAATATATGTATAACCTGTGCATGAGCTGCGCTGAACCAAGGAAGATAAATGCGATGGAGTACGGACGTTTGATTTTGTCCGCGATTACTGTAATGTTAATTTTGTGGTTGTTTGATGGGAATTGTGCGTATGCAATGGACGAATCTTCAATTGTTCACTTCCCGGATAAGCAGGATCAGGAAGAGTTCTTGCAGATTCTCAGCAACATGGGCTTCACTTCTCTGGCCGCGCATCTGCTGTCCTCCCAAGATCTTCTGATGGGATTGAAAGGCCCACTCACTCTTTTCGCTCCCACAGAAGAAGCCTTTCGCAATTTCAATTCCTCCTCGGATCTTTCGTCAGATTATGATCTCCTTTCCGGCCATTTTGCCAGGGGCCTCTTTACCTACGCGCATCTCCAAATGCTGCCCAATGGAACCAAGCTGGACACCATTGCCTCCGACGGCAGCCTTCTCGTCGCTTTTAACCCTCACGGAGATGGCCAAGATTTGATCTATTCGTCCGCTCACACGCGAATCGACTATCGTCCAGTGTACGTTAATGGAGTTCTTGTCTCGCATCCGGACCTCCTCAATGACGGCCTGCTAACCATCCATGGCGTGGACAAACTGTTTCTTGTTCTTGAATCGTCGTCCTCGATACGTGGCAACAATTATTACGCGCCTCGCAGTGCTCGACCGCCAGGAGGTGCTCTTAGTCCTGGTCTTGATCATCCAATGAATATCATAATGCCTTTCATGCTCGAAGATGCAGCGCTGAGTCTGAGAGATCGGGGTTACAGCATCCTCGCCTTGGCCATGCGCATCAAGTCGCCAGAGCTTCTGCTCCTGCAAAACCTCACCATCTTTACGCTCAGCGACGACTCCGTTTTCTTGAAAGGCGGCCAAGATTTTACAAACAATGTGAGATACCATGTGGTTCCCAACAGCAGGCTGTTGATGGCCGATCTTATGCGTCTTCCGGCGGGTACAAGACTCCCGACTCTCCTCCACGGCCAATCGCTGGTTGTGACCGACGACAACCCCTTCTCCGTGAATCATGTGGGATTAAAGATTCCGGATGTTTTTACAAACAGATGGATAGCAGTTCACGAGATTGTTCGGCCCTTCCTGATCTCCTCTCATCATCATCATCAGAAGCGGGGGAATTCTAACGACAACAGAAGCCACACAGATAACAAGGATCATCAGAGTGTAACAGCATCCCAAGAATTAAGGAAGTAGCTTAGTAATCTTTAATTTTAATTCCATATCTTTCTGGTTATTCTTTAATTTTGTTCCATATCTTTCTGGTTCTTCTTAGTAATCTTTAACTTTAATTCTATATCTTTCTGGTTCTTCTGATCATCGTCTTCTTGATATTCATATCGACGAGAATTTATCTCCAAGAAGGAAGCAGTAAATGCCTATGTATACTATTCCGCATCAAGAAGCGCCACCAAGCTTGTTGTCTAATGTAACAGTTAGAATTTATGAGATAATATAATATCAATGAATGGTTCTCAGTTCAAATACTCCTCTTTCCTGGTTCCTGAATTCTAGTACTTTCTTTTCTGACCATGACTCTGTGCTCCAATTTATTTTCTTATACTCTGTAATACCGTCTTCAAGAAGTATGACATTAATTTCCAAATGTTCATAGTTTGATGATATATTAATTGTTAACAAACCTACACTGTAACATTCTATATAGCCACTCTCTTCTTTATTGGTATTTTTTTCTATGTAATTGATAAATTTTGAGTGACTGTAACTTAATAAATAGACGGGATTCAGGACTGGCACTTCAGAGACGGCCAGCTTAAACTTCAATTATGAGAAGATAACCGGATATTAATGATAAGATATCATCCGTTATTTCAGGCAAATCAATTTTCAACATGTATTTAGAGATATGAATATGTATTTAGAGGCGTCTCATGGCCATCCCTCCCGGGAAGTACTCTAAAAAGTATTATAAATTTTACAAGTTTTCTTACAGAATGTAGAGGCCAAGCAGAAATAATGTCTATTCCGCGCGGTTTGGCTTGTCATTCTTAATCAGCGCAAGTAATTGCTAGTAACAATTTCTGCTTTGGGACGGTTAGTAGTGTTTTTTCTTCAAAATTCTTTTGCTGCCATGCTTTTGCGGTGGGCTTCTGGAGTTTTCAGCAGTTTTAAATATAAAGGATTAGATACATCATTAGCGCTACCAGTATGAGCGGTAGGCAGTGGAAATGAGAGTGTCACACAGCAGTTAAACGAAATATTTTAACTCGCCAATTTCAATAATTTACAAGACATGCCTTGTTGCTTGTCTCGACAAGAACACTGGTAACGGAGATACTGTCACGGCTGTGATCACGCTGTACCCTGCGATTCGTGCCAAACGAATCCAAATATCGAAGAATTCGGCCATCACATCGAATTTCCAAACGCCATAGTTTTTTTTGTTTTTGTCAATAAGCGATATATTCAATCTCAAAAAAGTTACATTCGCTTCCTGGCTAAGCTCAAAATATAGCAGCAATATCAGTAATAGTAACAGGTGCAGATCTATAGTTAACCGTCATCCATATACATAGTCCAAGGTATATACAAATGTGGAAATAAACAGAAAAGTCTAAAAATTCCTGAACTTCATGCATGGGCTGAAAATAGGAAAAAAAAAAAATTTAAGAAATACAGAAATAGTGTAGAGTACTAGTAAACAAAAATAGGCACAGTAGGTTCATCTGATAATAAAAAAAAATAAATCATGATAAGTAGTTTTATCTTGTAGTGGCAGTACCCCGACCTCCATGCAAGTGCTCCCGATCTTCATTTCAATATGTAAACCATCCAGGTTTGTCCAGTAATCTTTTTTGGATAGACGGTCCTTAGCATGATTGAACTCTTTGCCAGTATGTTGAATTGAATTGGAGAGAGATTTCGTGAATTCTATAGAGATGTAATTTGTTGTAACCAATTTTGTAGTGTGGGTTTGGTTATTGTTGCCGGGCCATTAATGATAATCTTGGAGTCTCTGTATATGTGGATAGTAGGAATATTCAAAAAACTAGTAACCAGAAAAGGCCCCATAAAGCCATGACTTCTGCTTTGCATTTGTATCCAGTGAACTCGAAAAGCTTGCTCAGGTGAATATAAGATCAAGAAGCCACATCCACATCCGCTGCTTTGTGATGCACAGTCAAAAAACCGAGCAGGGTATATAATCTCCTCGCATGTTTGTATTTTATTTTATTTTCTAGTGTCCATGCCAATTTGTAATCCAACAAAAAGTGTGATTCTAATTCTCTCTATCAGCAAAGCAGTATTTTCTTTGAAATTATTAAAGATAATGTTATTTCTCCACCTCCAAATCTCCTAAAAGAAAATAAGAGGGATGTAGAGCCCGGTGACATTGAGCTGACTCCACCATTCAAGGCAGTCAGACATGTAGGTGAAACATGAGAGTTGAAAACCAAAAACGATGCCAGATTTTAGTAGCAACAGAGCACGTTATGAACGTATGTAAATTATCTTCTTTCGCACTCGTACAAAGCACACAAATACCAGAACCCGGCTTTTTTTTGGGGAAGTTTTCCCATGTCAAATTTTTATTTCGCCAGATTAATCAGAAAAAAAGAGTGATTTTGAAAGGAATGTTAGAATTCCGGAATTTAAAAACCAGCATTCCTCAGGATGTATGGTGTCCCGACATCAAAGAAAGTGATATGTATCTGCCACCATTATGTTAGCGCCCTTCATTTTGTCCCTCCATATAATCGAATCTCTTTCCGCATCTCTGCAAATTCCGGCCAGTTCTAGCTGTGTGCGAAGCTTTTCCCATTCCTTAGGGATAGCCTAACTGTTTTGTGTTCTATGTCAGTGAAGTTTTTTTGCCCTATTTTTTACAGGAATTTGCAAAATTTAATAGAGATTTCAAATTCAATTTTGATACTTATATCAGCATAAATTGAGTATTTAAAATTTTTAAAAATTTACTAAATTTATTTATATATTTAAAAATAAATTTTAAATAATTATAAATTTAATAATTCTTTTATATATTTAAAAATATTTTTTAAATAATTAAAAATTATAATTTTATAAAAATAGTTTAATCAAATTTCAATCTTAAACTCATTTATTCATGGAAAATATTCTCATATTCTTAAACTGATTTTGCTAAATTTGGTAATCACTGTTAAATTGTGTGATTAAATTTCAACTAGCATTTTCAATAATGTAAACATATATATTATATATATATATTTTTAATTATTTATTTTTAATATTAAAACTGATATAAATTCTGTTTTTAGTGATAGGATAAAGTTTTTATTAAGTTATTTGGAATGTGATTATAGATTTTCAAATATTTTTAATTTTTTTATTAATTAATGAAAAATTTATTATAATTTAATTTTGAATTAAGAATAAATTTATTTTTAAGTGAAAATAAACGTACAATATTATTCTCATGAAGAGGAATAACGGGAAATGGAGATGAAATAAGCTTGCCACCCCATGCACCATGCACCATACATGTGAACTCACTGGAATATGTGACACCTTAACCATTTTTATTTCTCTCCATCTTTCTTCGATGTTGTTTGTTTATAAAATATGTGTGGGCTATCCAAGGGATGCAGGGGGTTTTAGAAACATCCCTACAAGTTTGGTTCTTAGTTTTTCTCTTGGAAATCGTTGGATGAGTGGCAGTGTACAATGGGCATCATAAACTAGGGAAGACAAGCCAATGAGTGGCAGTGTACAATGGGCATCATAAACTAGGGAAGACAAGCCAACAACTATCTTTCAGAAAATCTTCCCATAAGTAGAACATGTTCCTTTCTAAATGCTCATCGCCCCAACTTTTACAAGGAGGAAGGCCAAAAAATTAGGGCCTCTAGTTTGAAGAAGATAAATAACTCTTACACAATGCTTGGCTTGGATTTGAATAATTTGAAGGCACTCCACTCATGTGTCGGTTTGTGGCAAGGCACCTTCAATTCCTCTAGTTTGATAGCTGAGGTAGGTAATTTTGTGCTTCTTGCTTTGTTGGTTATGCTTTATCATTTTGGTTGGTTGTTGTGTGATTCTAGGTTTTTGGTTCCTCCCCTCGATCAAGTTCGTAGATTATCAATTTGGTTTTCTGCATACATCTCTATTTCTTGTGTGCCTACTTCAAGTTGCTAGGTTCCATGCTTCTTGTATCTCTACCTTATTCTTTGATTTCCCATTGCTTTAGAATTGCTTTGTTGGTAGTTTTTTGTGTTTTTCTATTCCTGCTGCAAGCTCTTAACATGTTTTATTGGCCCTCTAGTATTGTGGAAAGGGTGGGGTACATGGCCACTATATGTAGCTCGACTACTATGTTTTCCCCTGCAGAGTTTATTAGGTCTAGGTTGTGGGGGAATCACACTCACGGTCTTCTTAGGGACTATACATATTGTTTGGTGTATTGACTTGCTCACCATGCCTCGACAATGTGGTTGTAGTCGAGGTCTTCTTAGAGACTATACATATTGTTTGGTGTGTTGGCTTTCTCACCATGCCTCGACAATGTGGTCGTAGTGAACAGGGTATTAGGGAGCATGGTCAAACTACTAGACTCGAGATCCACATGAAGGGGGCGATCACTACTTACCAAGTCGCGACCCAAACACTACTTAACAAGTCACGACCTCTCCTAGCACTCAGGCTACTGACATTCATCGACTTGTAAGGAATGTTTGCAGGAAAAGACAATCAATTTTAGATTCTAAGCTCATAGGTGAACTTTCTCATTAGCTATTGGGCTATGGGCATGCTAAAGGAATACAAAATCAATACATGCATTCGATCACCCTTCATTGGAATTTTAAGACTTTACTAGGGCAAGTTCTCAAGAAGAAGCATGGCAATAGAAATGAAATCATCTCTTTTCTCAATGATCTATCACGAAATCAATGGAGAATGCAAGACAACCTTGATCACCTAAATTTTCACCTGGCACACATAGAGAAGCACATACAATATGGATTCAAGCTTTTGATTCCCCTTGGCACCAGATTGGAGAATCATGCTCCAGTAACCTCATCTCATAGATGCCTACTTGTGTTTTAAATCTGCTAATTTTTTTTGTTATTCCGATATCTTTTGTTTTGGATAGCACAATGAATTTTCTCTAATATAAAAATGATGGAATCACATATTGGCCAACAAATCTAATAAGAATAAAAGTGATATAAGTTTCTGAAAAGTGTAACCAACAATATAATATTTCTCTTAATGGAAAACTTCTAATTTATAAGAAAAAAAACTAATACCAAAATCTATAAATGTATCAAAATGTAATTTACATAACATTATTTCTTTAAAAATAATAAATTTAAATTTAATTGTAAAAAATAAATAAATATAAAATATTGTAAAAAATATTAATTCAAATGGTTTGGTAAACCAATTATTCTTAAATATATAGATTCAAATCTCAAAAAACATGTGATGTAGTCTATGGTTAGATGTAATAGTAATAACTTAATTAGAAAAACCCACGTTTGCTATGTAAATATAGGCCTCCTTTCCACTCAAATGATTTCGGCAAAAAATTATTTAACTGGAAATCAAATTGCTTAATTTATGGCCACTTTGTTGTAAATTAAATAAAATTCGAAAAAGCATGCAGCGAAAAACTTTGAAAACACGCACCACTCATTTTCACCTTTAGTTTTACTTGATTCTAAAAATCAATAAATTACATTATTGTTTAAATACCTCAATTGGCTTCACCCATGATAAACAAAAGACCAAAGGCCTTACACTTCCTTGGAAAATTCACAATCACAACAATAAGAAATGAGATTTTTCCCCTCCACTGCTTTCTCAACTCTTTTTAAATTCTTTTCTTTTCATTTCTTCTTTTTCTCCCTGTCTTCGTCTATCCCCAACTCCTTATGTTCCTTAGGTATCCCCATATTGTAGCTTTTTCACTCTCCTTCATTTCTCACGGTTATATGGTTTGTTAATGAGATTCACACTTTTTGGACATATAGTTAATCAAATTTACTAGCAATTACTACTCATCTATGGAATATTTAATTTTTTAAAGCTTGGATTTAAATGCATTTAATTTTAGATGCTAAAGGTTTTCTGCATTGGTTCAATGTAGTTTCCATGGTTATTAAGCATCATAAGGTTTTTTTTGACGTTCTGAGCCCTTGGTTTTTGCCTTGACCATGGTTTAGGTCTTAGGTTTTTTCTTTTAGTATAAATTTTTCAGATGATAATTATTTGACACTCAAAGGCTAAGGTTGCCTTAGAGAGGTTATTTGTGGTCGTTTAAAGCATTTTACATAAGTCATAAACTCTTGAAGCTTTTTTTAGGGTATAAGGCATTTATTTTCCTATCCTAACTATAGCCAAGAACTTAAGACACACTAATGAGGCGAAAACCTCATAATGGTGCTCATATCCTATATGAAGAACACGAATCCCCTAGTGAGGTCTGATGTGGTAGTTTGAATCCTCTACCATGGCCATTAATCCTTAAATGCTTTATTTAGCGATTAAATGGCCAATTTCCCCCTTGGTCATAATTAAGACCTTAAGCTCGTTTCACAGTGTGGAAAGCCTCATAATAATGCCCATATTTTGCTTGGAGGTGAAAGAAACCCTAGTGAGGTTAGGTGTGGTGGTTTAAGGTGATGTTCATGGCCCTTGAGCCTTAACGATTCATTTTGAGATTAGGACCTTTATTTTCTTCCTTTGGCCAAGGTTAAGGCCCCAAGGCCCACTTGTCATGTGCAAAACCTCCCAATGGTGTCAATATCCCACTCAAAAGCCCAATATGGTATAAAGAAGTCCTATGTGGTGGTTTGATGTTACATCTATTATTTTTGGGCCTCAAGAAGTTACATTATAGCCTAGCTCTCTTATTCCTCCCTTACATGTGATTAATCCAATGAGACCCATCTATCGTGTGCTAGACCCCCTTTTATTGCCCATATATGTCACCTAAATGCTAAAGATACCCTATAGAGGGTATGTGTGGTGGTTAAAATAGGTTTTAACCCTCTACAAATTAATTCATCTAAATAGATTCTTAATAAAAGTAGAAAAGATGCAATGGCACACCCACACATACACACACATATATTAGCACAAATATTTTACCCTATGTTGGAAACATAATCCTTAGAGATTATATAAATCTGTATTATTCACTTGAGAGTAAGGCAAAAATCCACAAGTGAACTCGAATAATCATGAGGAATCTTAAGCCTGAACAAAAGGTAGCAAAAGAGCCTGAGCAAAGAAAGAAAAAATTTCAAACTAAGTGTAAGGTCGAAAGAAAATGTTGCAATATAATTACAGGTGGCTGAAGTACACATAAATTGGTGTCTATAGAGGTTATGGAGAAACTGAAATTGAAAAGTTTAGTCCATCCCAATCCATATCGAGGCACATGGTTAAAAAGGGGACAATAGGTTATTGTTACTGTGCAATGTTTCTTAACTTTTCAAATTGGAAATCTCAAAGAGAAAGTCTTATGTGGCATAGTAGAAATAGATGCATGCCACACACTTATTGGAAGAACATGGTTATTTGACAAGGAGGTTTTCCATAATTGCTGAGAGAACACCTATGAATTTAAGAAAGATGGACAACAATATAAATTGGCACCAGGGTTGCAAAATAAAATGACAACTATAGGAAACAATGATGCGAATGTTGGCAATAGTCACATCATATTGTGTTCGGCTAAATAATTCTCGAAGGAGTAGAAAAAGGCAAGTTTTTATCCGCCTATAGTACCAAATAAAGCCCGAGAGAATGTGAAGGAAAGTAATGTGCCACTGGAGATTCAAGCTTTGTTGAAAGAATTCAAAAGAATTGTTGTGGATGACTAACCAACAACATTACCTCCCTTAAGGAGTATTTCTCATCAAATTGACTTAATTCCATGGTCAATTTTACCCAATAAGGCACCTTATCGAATGACTCCAGTAGAGAGTGAAGAGGTGAATAGATAGGTGCAAGAGTTACTTGACAGGGGATTGATTTGAGAGCTTGAGTCCACGTGTCGTAATAACAATATTGACATTGAAAAAGACTAGTGAATGGAAAATGTGCATGGATTTACGGGCCATCAATAAGATCACCACCAAGTATAGGTTTCCTTTACCAATAATGGATGATCTTATGGACTATTTGAGTGTGTGAGTATTTCACAAAGATTTATTTTGAAGAGCAGGTATCATCAAATTTAGATAAAGGAAGGTGATGAATGGAATACTTCCTTCAAGAAAAAATATGGACTATTTAAATGGTTAGTCATGTCATTTGGGTTAGCTAATGCTTGAAGTACATTTATGTGACTTATGAATAAAGTCTTGAAACCATTTTTGGGAAAGTTTGTCATTGTAGACTTAGATGACATACTACTTTTCAGTAGAAGTAAAGAACAACATTTAGAGCACATGAGGAAGGTTTTACATCAATTAAAGGAGGATAATTGATGATCAATTTGAAGAAGTGTACATTTCTACAAATATAGTTAGTATACTTGGGTTTTATTGTTTCCAATGAAGGTTTGAAGATGAATTCAGAGAAGGTACAGACCATTTTGGATTGGCCAACACCTAAACACAATTTTGATGGGAGAAGTTTTCATGGAATGGTAAGTTTCTACAGGAAATTTATTCAAAATTTCAGTTGCATTTGTGCACCTCTTGCTAAATGCAGGAAGTTTTTTTTTTTTTTTTTAATGGAAAATAGAATTTATAAATTCATCTTAAGTTTTGAAGAAGAAGGTAATGAAACAACCATTTTTATCACTTCCATACTTTACTAAGGTATTTCAAGTAGATTGTGATGCAAATGGGATAATGATTGGAGCACTTTTGAGCCAAGAAGGAAAAATGGTAGTGTTCTTTAGTCATAAATTGGATGAATCCAAGAGAAAGTACTATGTTTATTATTAGGAGTTTTATGCTATTGTGAAAGCTTTTAAAAAGTGAAGATGTTATCTGCTACCATGTGAGATTTTCACATTTACTGATCACAAGGCATTGCAATATATTAACAATCAAGGTAAGTTAAACCAAATAAATTCCAAATGGGTAGAATTATTCCAAGTTACTCATTTGTATTGAAACATATATTTGGAAAGTCAAACAAGGTTGTAGATGCATTGAGTATAAGGATAATGTTACTAAACACCTTGCCCTTGGAAGTTGTTAGCTTGGAAAGCATGACAGAATTCTATGAAGAGGACATGGATTTTGTAGAAGCTTGGACAACTTGCAAAACCCCTTGGAATGTAGGCAGATCCAATATATTTGGATTATCATATCCAAGAGGGATTCTTATTTAAGAATAAATAGTTGTGCATTCTACAAAGTTAAGCAAGGGTGAATCTCATTGGGGAGTTTCATAGTGGAGGTCTCGGTGTACATTTTGGCATTGACAAAACCGCAATGTTGGTGAGAGAGAGATATCTTTTGCTTCCGTCAACAAGGATATCAAGAAATTTGTTGAATACTATAGACTTTTCCAATTAGTCAAAGGTAGAAGTTAAAATACAAGACTTTATACTCCATTTTTAGTACCTAAGAAGCCTTGGGGAGATGTAAGTATGGATTTTGTCTTGGGATTGCCTAGGGCATAGAAAATATGATTATGTGATGGTTCTAGGAGATAGATTTTCAAAAATTGTGTAATCATAGCGTGTAAGAAAGCAAATGAACTACTAAAGTGGTTGCCTTATTTTTCGAAGTTATGAGGTTAGATGGCCTATCAAGGAGTATTACTTCTGATAGAGAAACAAGGTTCCTTGGCCATTTTTGAAGGACACTCGAAGAAAATGGGTACCAGGTTACTATATAGTTTGGCATACCATCCACAAACGGATTGGCAAAAAAAGGTGGTAAATAAAAGTCACGTAAATCTATTAGGAAGTTTAAATCTCTATTAGTTGGATTTGGTTTTGACACATGATGATTTTGAATACAATGATTTGATGAACAAATCTACAAGTAAAACTCTGTTTCAAATAATTTATGGTGGGTCACCTAATGGGATTGTAGATTTGATTATGTTATCGGATTTGGAGGAAAAAAGCAATGTTGATGTAGCTTCTTTTGCAAAAATCATACATGAAATATGCGAGCAAGTGAAACATAAGCTATAGTGAAGTAATGCCAACTATAGATAATTCAAGATCTATAAAGTAATATTAAAGTCTTTGAAGAAGGTGAGTTGGTAATGGCCCATTTATGAAAAGAGATATTCCCTAGGGGCACATACAATAAACTAAAATATAAGAACATTAGACCATGCATAATTTTGGGAGAATTTATGATAATGCATACAAATTGGAATTACCAGAAAATTTTGATATCTCACCGATATTTAATGTTGTCGATCTATACGAATGTCATGAAGGAGAAAGATATGATGAAGAAGGCACTCTATATTAATGTAAGTAACAGTTACCAGTCAAGCCAATTGAGGAAGTAGAGGAAATTTTGGCCAAAAGGGTTGATGGGAAAACTCGAAATAAAGAATATTTGGATTATTTAGTGAAGTGGAAAAACAAAGGTATTGAGGATGCATCATGGGTTTCTTAGAAATATTTAGCATTCCTACGAGGTTCTTCATCCTCTAAAGTAGCTATCCTATGAACTCAAAGCTCATGTTTTTCTTACCGGTGGTGTCTAATGTAGGAGCATCCTTGGGCTTTGGAAATTCACATCAGCCAAAACATTTAATTTTTGAGTCAGTCGATTATTGATGATAAATTGTTGTAAAACCATTGTTGTTGCTCTTCATTGCAGAATTTTGTTGCTACCCCAAGTTGTAGCTTTGTGTGAATGAGTTTTGGCGCTTATTCACATGTAACTAAAATGGTCAAGGAAGTAAGAACGGTCAGCCATTTTGCTACCTGACAAGGGAAGACGAACATGAATAAAATCATTTCAGTTTCCTTATCAAAAGGAGAATGGACATGAAAACCATTGAAAGGAGACTCAAAAGTTGAATGAATGAGGGATTTAAAGGAGGTTTGAAGGGAAACCAAGAAAAGGTAGATAAGAACTATGCATAGAGTGGAGGACAAACATGTGATTATAGAGAAGCCTAAGTAGAATAAACAAACCAGAAAAGGATTGTAAGTCATGTGATGAAAACACATGAATTCTTTGAGTTTGAGTCCCTAATTTGATTGAATAAAGAAAGGTTTAGGTTCTCTTAAAGTTCCTCTATTTTGTTAGATTTGATTCATTTTCTACAAAAAAAAATTCTACAATTTCTAGTTATAGTTGATAATTATGTGAAATTATTTTAAGGAAAATGTTTGTAGCTATGCTCTAGACTAGGTTACGTGAGACTCTAAGAGAGTTCAAGATAAATGCAAGGTAGGAAAAATCATTGTTCTTTTTACAACTAAGATTAGCATAGTGCATTATCAAGAAAATCTAGTCATATGAATTGATATTTTTCAAAATATTAATTAATAATTGTTCAAATGGTGGATTTGAATTTTTAAATATGTAGAGACTAATCTCTCTCAATTTTTTCAAGTCTTTGAATTCATATATAGAATTCCAAAAACATTTATATAACAAAAACTGATAATCTCACAAAATATAAATATTAGACTACAAACTATACATCTTCTCTAATAAAATATATTAAGTTAAAGAATTTTTCATTTTAATTTTCAAACTAATATATTATATAAATTTTAAATGATTTATAATTTAGTATTTTATTTTAAATTAAATATATTTAACTTTTTTAATAAACAAATATAATAATTTGTAATTGGTAAGAACTCTGGACACCACATATCTCCACAATGGTATGATATTGTCCACTTTGGGCCTAAGCCCTCATGGATTTTTTTTTGGGCTTTACCCCAAAAAGCCTCATACCAATGGAGATATTTGTCCATCCTTATATACCCATGATCCTCCCCACTTCTAGTCAATGTGGGACTTTGGTCGTATACCCAACAATCCTCCCCTCAAACAAAGGATCATCGAGCCTCCCCTCAAACGATTATCCATCCATCCACTCTCTACCAACCAAGATTCTCTGCTCCAATGCGTTGGGAGCACACGCCTTACATGGAGCACCACCTGCCTCGAGAGCTTGCTCTATCCTAGGTCAATTCCTCTTCACCGTGTTGGGACCAAGACACGTCCATGAAGAATCCGGAGCACACCGCCTGTCTGACCGAGCTCATCGACGGATCCCATCGTGATATTACCGGGGCCCACCACCTTCATTCGACATTCCGAGGATTCATCCACTTGGCTAACTTCGAACCTGGCTCTAATACCACTTGTAAGAACTCTGGACACCACATATCTCCACAATGGTATGATATTGTCCACTTTGGGCCTAAGCCCTCATAGATTTGTTTTTGGGCTTTACCCCCAAAAGGCTTCATACCAATGGAGATATTTGTCCATCCTTATATACCCATAATCCTCCCCACTTCTAGTCGATATGAGACTTTGGTCATATACCCAACATAATTTACTTCATTTATTAATATATTAATTAATTGATATTAAATATTATTTTTATTTGTTAATTTTTAAATATATTTAATAAATTATAAATATATGTCAATTAAAACTATTTTAACTGGATTGGTAAAATAACTATTATTTTCCCACAACTTCAAGATTTACATGGGTTTTAATGCTTTAAAAAATATTACAATATATGAATTATAAAACCTTGAAAAAATATTATTGTAATATAACTCCTTAAAAAGTATACCTATAAACTCTTAAAAATTATCAAATTCAGAAAATAAAATATTTACCATCTATAAAAACTCTCACAATCATATAACTGTCCAAAAACTATGTCATAAATATTATTATTTATTATTATAATAGCATATAATAACTTTATTTGCATTTCAAATCCTCAATATCGCCAAGCCCGACTTAGCTTACTGAAAATTTTAAGTAAATTCACCCCGAAGAAAAATGATTAAATCATAACAGTAAGAAATTAAGAAATCTTTACCTACTTAACTTGTGAGCACCTTACATAATAGAGTGGTTCGCCTAGAGATGGAACCACTGCAAAGTCAATATGGCAGACTGATCACAGCGGATGCACTTAATTTAATTTTAGCCTATTTTACAATTCTAATAGGCTTAAAATATGGAAGTGAAAAGCAAAAAGATGCCTTTGCATTGAAATGCATAAAAGAATTTGTTGATGATATAGTTTTTCCCCTAATTTCAAAAGTCAAAACAACCAAAGAGGTTTGGGATACTCTTGAGAGATGTTTTGGCACAAGGGGAACACTGAAGTTGAAGGTGAAGGTGGATCTATATCAATAGATCTACACCGAGATGAAATGATTGTTTAATCTCACTGTGCTTAGTCACAAGTAGGTGATGTATGTGAAGTCGCATAAGCAAAAGAGAATGAGCACGTAAATGCTCACGAATCCCATTGTGGACAATCACAAGTGGATGAAAATTTGGTAGTTCCAGCAACAGAGCTTGCTGATGGTGATAATATGAAGATTCCAGCAAAGTTTGGTGAATTGAGCAACAAAGCTTGCTGATGAAAATTTGGTGAATCTAGCAACAAAGACAATGAAACTGCCATTAGAGCAGTCAATGATATGGTGAATCCAATGATATGGTGAATCCAACAATTGATATTGCTGACGTAAAATTTGATGAATAATTTGTCGGCTAATGAGGAACGGTTGCAGACGATGTAGCAAAAACATCATATTGACATGGTGCTATATTTGGCGAGAGAGGAATACAACTTGTTTGCAACAACACAGGTTTGTATAGAAGTAAAAAAAGCACACAGAGGTAGTAGAGGAAAAAACAAAGAAGGAAGCTTAAAAAGAGAAAACATAGACAGATGCAGAAGCAACAACTGAGAAAGAAGCACAACATGAAAAAGTTCTCATTGCAAAGCATAAGGAATAGAACCAATGTGGTTCTCCAAACATTTTGAATTTTAATGTTGATTTCCAGTGTGCAGGTACACAAAATGACTATGCAGAAGAGTTAAATTTACTTGAAGCATGGCTTGCAACATGATGTTTAGATGAGGTCTGCATAGAAGATACCAAAATGAATGTTGAAGACAACATCAATGACGAGCAAATCAATGAAATTTTCAGGTTTTGGAGTCCTGAAGAAATATTATTTTATTATAATCTTATGTTGCAGCACATTGATGGTGAAAAGAACACTACAAAAAATAATATGTGGCAACAACCCACATACAAGTCAGGTTTTGAAGAAGTCCGGGGTATCCTTAGAAAGCCTAGAAGAATGGAAGACCTGCATCAGCAAATAAAGGCACTGAGGTTTGAAGAACACAACAAGAATAAAAAGTTGAAACAATCTATAGAATCTGGAAAAAGAGAAGAAAAAAAATTGAAGTCAAATTTTAAATTGTAAACCTAGCTGAGACATAAACCAGCAACTATCTTAATTGAATTTTTATATAGCTGTAATTAAAGAGAAATATTAGAAAATCTAATTCATACATCCATGATATAAGATTATTGAATTACCATATAAACCTAAGTTAATTCCATTTTTTTTAAAAATCTTATAGATATTGATTTCACTCATATGATCAAGCTTTGTTCTGAAATCTTGAATATCATTACATATTCTCAGCCAACTTATTCTGCAATCTTGAATTTCATTACGTACGCTCTTAACAACGCTCAGCAAACTTTGCTAGTTTAGATCAGAAGATTGCACCCTCACATTTCTCTTTAAGGATCTGGATGATGATGATTGATGTTTGCTTTTTCTTTAAAATAAATTAGGTTGTTCATAGGCCTTTCTAGGCTGGCTTAACCACAGATGCAGCTATGGATTAGGATGATTTTGAGAGTATCTAAAGAATTTAACCCATCATCTCGAAAATTGAATCATGATTTAACTATAATTTTTTTTATTAATTTAATTACAATTTTTTTTATTAATTAGGTTAACATTTAAATCTTCAGATTTACAAGTATTTAAATTTAATTCCACTTATTTACAAGTATTTAAATTTAAATACCTATTTAATTTCACTTATTTAAGTAAAAAAACTCCACCAATTAAGCTAATCTTAAGACTTACAAATATCTAAATTAAATGCAGGTTTAATTCCACTTATTTAACTGCAAAAACTCCACCCATTAAGCTAACACTTGGTTAAATGCATGTTTACTATTATTACTGGCAATGCAGTATCTATGGCAGTATCTTGAGTTCTACTCGTTTACTGGCATTCCATTTTAGTTTCTCCTCGAACCATCTCAGGTCTATGGTTGTTACACACAAATCCCTATGAGTCAATGGCTGATAGTTAAAAAAATTGGAATCGATAAAGAAAACCCATGACATGACAGGGAATCTCATGACAGGGAAAAAAAAATGAAAGCGCGCAGTCGTATGGCTTAAGGAGAATCTCATGACAGAAAGAATAAAATGAAAGCACGCAGTCGTATATTTAACAGACAGATCAAGAACAAGAAACCATGAAAGAAAAGAATTAAAGAATCAGAACCATTATATAAATTGCCATTGTTCCATTACAGTCCAAGCAAAATGTGGCTTCCTGATAGAGGAACATAACATGCTGCATTCATAGACATTAATTGCTACCTTCCCTGATATGATTTCTCATGGATACCACTGTACTCAAAATACAAATGCAAGAAACATCACAACTACATACAGACAGCAACTAAAATCAAAGAATCTTAAGTCCCTTATTGACCTACTACTACTGATGATAACCAGTGCCGTTGTTTCTGTAAAACCCCATCTGATCCTCTGAGCTCATCAAGAGGGACCGAAGAATCTCGCTGCTGTCGCTGGAAGCCCACTCCATCACATCCACAGAGCTTATGAGCGGCCGAAGAATCTCATGCACGACTATCCATCTGTTGCTGAAAACATCCGCAATCTTTATACCCACATAATTGACAGCGAAGGGTTTGCTGTCGCTCACAACCAGCGATTGCCCGTGGAGGAGAGTCTTCAGTCTTGTGCCTGACGGAAGCCGCACCAGATCTGCCAACGGCAACCTCATGTTGGGAACCACATGGTACCTCACATTGTTTGAAAATTCTTGGCCTTCGCTTGAGAAAACGGAATCGTCGCTGAGAGTAAAGATGGTGAGGTTTTGCAGGCGCAGAAGCTCAGGGGACTTGATGCGCATGGCCAAGGCGAGGATGCTGTAACCCCGATCTCTCAGACTCATCGCTGCATCTTGGAGCATGAAGGGCGTTATGACATTCAGAGGATGATCAGGACCAGGACTAGCTGATGATGATGGTGATAGTGACATCATTGCAGGAACAGGGGCTCCAGCAGTTGTGCCATAATTACTGTGATCAAGATCAAGATCAAGAAGCAGCTTGTCCACGCCATGGATCGCTAACAGCCCGTCATTGAGAATGTCAGGATGCGAGACAAGAACTCCATTAATGTACACTGGATGATACTCGGCCGGCATCTGAGTGGAGGGAGAGATGGAATCTTGGTGGCCTTCTCCGTGAGAATTACCTGTGACGACGAGGCTGCAGTGGGCGGCAATGGCTTCCAGGTTTGTTCCGTTGGGCAGCTTTTGCAGATCGGCGTAGGTGAAGAGGCCCTTGGCGATGTGGTGGGAGAGGAGATAATCGGCTGAAGATTTTTCAGGGGAGGAATTGGGGGAATTGAAATTGCGTAATGCTTCTTCTGTAGGAGCAAAGAGAGTGAGGGGACCCTTCCGTCCCACCAGAAGATCTTGGGAAGACTGCAATTGCGTGGCCAGAGAAGTGAAACCCATGTTGCGGAGAATCTGCACGAACTCTTCTTGATCCTGGGGATCCTGGAAATGAACAATTGAAGATTCATCCACTGCACCCGCATAACAGAAGATGGCCATAGCAGTAATCAGAGACAAAACTAAGCGCCCATACTCCATCGTCCAGCACTGTAAATTCAAAGATCGAAAATAAGTTCAGACCGCCTAGGCTTTGCTCTGCACGGCAAAATGCAACTAATGTTCCAAGGCACGAGAACAACTGGATTCATGAGAAGAGACGATAATTGAAGGGAGGTTTACCAGATATGAGGGCGGGAACGGCTTGTAGGTGTGTTATATAGCCCGTGGGCTGTTTCTATGCAAATTCTTGATCGGTTAATCTGTTATTGAAAGAGACAGTTCTCCAGTAACAGAGAGGAAAGAGACAGATCTCCAAGTAACAGAGAGAGGGAAAACAACAACTACGATGATCTAGTCCGAGAACCAACGTCCAGTAACAACCACCAAGGTTGTATATACAGTCCGGCAAACGCCTATATCATCTTAATCTATGTAAATCTGTATTCCAAATTTATTTACGTTGTCAAACAGCTGCAGCGTACATTCTGTTACGTGGCAAAAATATAACAACCTTGCAGATCCTCAGTTTCTTTTAAAAGATAAGAAACAACTTTTATCAGTGAGTTGTTGCGAAGATCAGCAAAAAATGAATTACAGATAAAATTGAAGGTTGTGAAACACATTTTCTAGATGGCTAGTATGTTCATGCAATTCAAGACCGAGTACATTGTGGGAGTCCAGGAAGACATCGTTGCATTTCTTATAATTTCATTATAATGGCATATGCTATTAGATTATTAAACAATTTTTTTATGCATTGCATTCCATCAATACTATGCATTGCATTCTATTAATACTAAGGGGGAAGGGGCATGCATGGATGTAAAAGTTTTCCATGTTAATTGTTATGGCAATTGTAATAACGCAAATCCACTGAAGGGGGACATTGCAACAAGTTTAGAGATTGTTTTTGTTTTGAGGGGCCTATTAGAAGCACTTATGTATTTTCAATTCAGTGAAGGTGAAGATGCATTGAAACTTATATTTTGAAACCATTGTTGAAGTTGGCATGTTTCAACAATTTATGGGTTGGGTTTATAAGAAGGCAAATGGTGGGGATAGTTCCAATCCTCTTTCTATTGAACTCGATGACACAACCCCCTTTGATTGCAAGGACTAGAGTGGTTCCTAAGGTGCAAAGGTTAGAAATTTCGTTCCCTTCAGAGTGGCATTATGCATCCCATAAGGTGATATTGATGTTGTAGCCTAACATGTTGCACAAGGCAAGAGTTTTCTCGGGAGTTTATGATCCATCATGCTGACATATGATGGATGTAGGAGAAGTCGAGCTAACAACATCAACAACGTCAATAATTAAGTTGATAGTTGCAAAGTTGAGTGAACTTATTAGCATAAAATGAAAGCAATGGGAAAGAATTGACTAATCATCATGTATACATTGAGACATAGTTGATGTAGAGAAAAGGAGGATTTCAAACAGGTTATTTAGATGATTGTCGTTGCGATTGGGAGCCTTCATGTTGCCATTGTTATTGTGTAGATTTGACCAATGTGCACGAGATAATTCAACGAGACTGCCAAGTCATTGAAAGCATATATGTGGATCTCGTCACTGTCATGATCCTATTCAATGTAGAAAGAGGCAAGTAAGGCTCTGGGCATACATAAATTCATGCCTATTCAATACAAAAAAAGGTGGCCTAAGCATACCAATGCAAGACGTGAGTTGGATATTGAATGTTAAGTGTGCGGGATTTGGATAGAGACGAGGACAAATACCAGGAGGAGATTGCAAGGGATTTGGATTTTATTAGCCACATGTCAAATTTTAATTTGTGGGAGGCAAAAGAAAATTAAGCTTTGCGATTGGTTGGGGTGAAAAATGCCTCCCCACCTCAACCTTGCAAAGAAATGCCTATCAATGTAAAAATGTAAGCTAATACGCTATTTTATCATTTAGAGACTGTGGTTGCAAGTTGTGATCTTGGGTAAAAGGAACACCAAGGAAGAGAATGTATTCAAATTAAATGAGAAATGTTATTGCTAGGAGCAAATGCTTTTATATTTGACATTATGTTGTTTCCATGAAGGGAATTATTATAGATTATCCTGTAGATTCACAACTCATGTAATGTACTAAAACACAAGACAAGAATCTACTCTACTATTTTAAACAACGGAAACCAAGAATTGATAAAACCAATAATCGACAAGAGGAAGATAATCAAAGACACATAACATAATTGTTTCTTTGGTGAAAGCCATTGCTTAAAATCCCGACTATCTATTGCATTAATAAGAAATTTGAGTGATAATACAAAGCTTGTTCACACAAGAACAATTCCGCACAAGTATCATATCAACTCTCTGCCTCACAAGCTCGCACTGACCAACACGTTGTAGCGGCTACAACCACCCTCCAAAATTTTGGCTCGCATGCAAATTTTGGAGCCTACCTTGGATCCTGCGATAGATCGTCCTTGGTCACTTGTTGGTAAGTTGATGATCTCAAGCTTCCCCTCCTTGATTTTAAGAGTTGTTCATGTTCTTATCCTTATGTAGCATGTGTCATCTTTGGGCATAGGGATTGTTGTTTGTCATGCGAAGGGAATGTTGTTTTGCTTCAAGGGAAAGCATGCACGCATGAGTTGCTATCATCACATAGACATGTTCCACACTCACTTCACGCACTCTTGTCATGAAGGTTGTTGCATCAAGCAAGGTATGTTTTATATGTTCTGGATGGTCTATATTGCATCACTAAGTGTCTGCGTGCGATCACAATCAAGTCTTATAGATGTTTACATATGTTTCATTGATTTTACACTTAGCCAATTTCCCAAGACACCTAGCCTCATCTAGCCTCCCGAAATTGTGCACTTTGCTTCTGCATCCATCAAGCTTCCTCCCTTGCCTATTGGAACTCCACAGTGCGTAGAGACCCCAACATCCCTTGGCATCTAAAACTGCGCAGTGGTTTCCTCCATTGTCTTTCCCCCAGTCGAAACTCGATTGCGCAGTATTGTCCCTTAGCTGCTTAGTCTGCCTTGCAACCTGAAACTGCGAAGATGTGTCCTCCCAAGACCCCCATCCCGCGACAGTGCCTTGCATCCAGAAACTGCGCAGTATTGCCTCTCAGCTGCTCAGGCTGCACTGCACTCATAAATTGCGTAGAGGCGTCTTCCTAGGACTCCCATCCAGCAGTAGTGTCTTATGCCTCAAAACTGCACCATGTTGTCCAAGCTACCTTGTCTGTCTTGCATGTAGAAACTGCGCAGCTGGGCCTCCCACGACCTCATCCCAACAACAGTCACTGCCACCTAAAGTTCCACTTATCTATCTCTCAATGACTACATGAAAATGTGACATGCTGAGATCACTCCCATGTAATTGAGGATAAGGACCAAGGAACCAAGTGCTGGAAAAAGATCAAGACCGCATGCAAACTCAGTTGGATGCATGAACATCTCGAGGGTGAGTATGGTAGGTAAAGAACACCTTTCTAAGTACACCTCTTAGTTGAGTTTGCAAGATTGCTTGTCATTGTCATATCATCCTGTCTTCAATAACATGCATGTGTGCAAACACAAAAAGTCATTTCATGTGTTTCCTCTACATGTCTTGCTTCATTTTCGCTTGTTTGACCAACTGTCATCTTCGGCGTGTTGATTGCCATGTCGTGCTTGTGACCTTGTTCTGGTGATATCGAAGGTTTGTCTTCATGTGCATCAGTTGTTTCAACTATGTAAACACCCGTCACACTCACACACAATGTTGAAATCATTGTCACACAAGTGTCATCACGACTGTCTAAAGATCTATCCGAAGTGTTGCACTTGTCGCTTTCACCATTAGAGAGTCTCGCAGTTAGTCACATTGAGCATATGTTGTCTTGTGGTTTGAGGTGTCTTGTCGTCGAGTCATGTTGAGTGTGTGTTCGCAAGGTCATGTATACACGAGTTCACTCACTCACATACTTGAACATTTTTCCAAAGATCTGTCGACCGGATCACTGTTCATTAGTCGCACCGCCACTGAGTTGCAATGCATAGTCTCAGCCCTTAGTGACCAAGCATTATTGCCCAGAACTGTGCAGAGCTTGAGGCTGCCCTCCAGGAAGTCTGCATTGCACAATTCTAGAATAAACTTGGCTGACTGTTACCCAGAACAATGTAGAATTTACCCATGAAGCCATCATGGTCTGCGCTTCCCACAAGCTTATCTATCAAGCCTCCTGTTGGTCAACCAAAGAATTTGACAGGAGAAGTGACCCAGAGTTGCACTCATCTCCAAAACTATGCAGAAGCTATCTAACGTGCCTACCTGCACTCCCTGAAGAAATTTCTTAGACATGAGAGACAGGCACCTGCTGCTTGTCACTGCATTGTCCCTGGAAATTGCATAGTGTTGTCAGGCAGTACTCTTGCTGGACTGCTCTCCATTGCTCCTAAAAATTGTGCAGTTTTCATGGACAATCTACCTACTTCTTGGAACCCCGCTTAACTCGGAAACTGAGCAGACATGTCCTACTTGACTGCCTCCCATATATGTGCATTTCTAACCAACAAGCTCCCGCAACCTAATCTCGACCTCCTCTGGACATCTGCACAGTTTTCACTGCTAGTGCTTCCTGCTGCTGACACTGCCTTCCCCAGAAAAGCTACGCAATTCTGCCTCCTAGTTGAGCCAGATCCCGCGGATGTCACTTTTGTCCCGGACTGCTCAACGCAGCCTCTTAGTGACCTCTGCGCATTTTTTCCCGATAGTGTCCTGGAGCTTCCCATCCCAGCCTGACATGTGCTCTGCACTGTTTCGGAGCCTTGTCCTTTGTCCTGGTCACCTACACCTGGAAATGAAAGACAATGCATCATGGTAGACTAGGGGATTTCTGGATTTGATGTCATCTCGTCATGAGTGACTGCAGAATTAGGTACATGGATGAGACATGACGTGTTGACAAACGTGATGAATAAGGAGTGCGTGCTAGAGGAATTTCTCTCGGTTGGACGAACACACGAAGCATACCACATAGCAAACAAAGGAGACACATGCACATACATGAACCATCAAGTGAACACCAAGACCATTGAAGACTCTATGCACTTTTCCATGCAGAGGTGAAGCTATGGTACACCATGAGCACACTCATCACTCAATAACACAACAACTCGACAAGAACAACACAACTAGCATGTGCATACCCACAATGTCATGTCGAGTTGTGTCATGAGTCACCTCGACCACATCACTACTTTGGGTCATACTTGTGTAATCAATGTATTGTAACGTGGAAGTCCAAGAGACCCACAGATGAAGTTAAAGATCCATGTAACTAGAAGAGTCATGTAATTCAAACAATCATGAGGGAAGTCGAAGATTCACAAGGGTCAGTTTCACCCTTGGCTGTAAATACCCCTCATTTATACATGCCAAAGAATTTTCACCTTGGCTCCTCCCACATAGCCTTGAGAGTCTGTAGTATTTTCTTTGAGGAGAGAGAAATGGCTCCAACTCTCCACCACTGGGGCTAGTGATGTATGGTGTACGAATGTGTCTTGGAACTTTCGCTTAATTCAAAAGCCTGTTAATGGGCCAACACGTTTTCACATGTATTGTATTCACTTGTAAGACTATTCTTTGGACGCTTGTAATGCATGTCATTTTAACATGTACTAAGATGGTTGAACTATTTCGGTTGTGTTAGTGCAAATGCTATTGGAAATGTGTTGTATCAGTTATTAACATTGTATCGCATGAGTGGACTATTCCACTGGACACTTGAAAAATTCATTCTTGTAAACTTCTTATAATGACTGTCGCACTCGTGTCGACTACTCCGCTGGGTGTTGTACGTGCTATGTGTTCACCTTTGTGTTTGTGATTTCCGCATCCATGTGGACTACTCTGCCAGAAGCTGCACAGATCTTTTTGTGTTATGTGCCTCTAACAGAGTTGGGACTATTCCCTTTTGACTTGAGACTCACTCTCACCCTCTCCCTTTGTAGTGAAAGAACTTAGACACAAGTTACACTAAGCACTCATTAGGCACACAAACCTCGTTGTTTGAAGACAAAGTATACCACTCTCATGTGCTGAAAAGCAAGAGCTAAGGCATATCTTTAAGATAATGGAAACTGGGCCATTTTACCGGATGGTACTCCTACACCAAACGGTGTGAGGTCTAGTTGGGACTTCATACCGGGGAGATCCCATGAATGTTGGCGGGTCCAGCACTGTCAACATAACACTAAGCCAATTTTTGTTGCCTGTTGAGCCCCTATTTCCTTGTGCAGTTCCTATGAGGAATAAACCATATTTAATTGGGAATTCCTTCTTCAATAACTATGCAAACGAAAACTAGGTCCTCTTCTGATTGCATGCATGCTTTGTACAACTTAGATCATTCTACAACTGATAGCACACTGTCCCTACATTCTAGTCTCAAATATGTCTTTCTCTGAACTGACATGCATGAGTTTGTCATGAGGTAATATTTAGTTAGCTAGAGTAGCACTAAGGATGCACCAGTGCACCGACTCACTACGAGACCTCTACTAGTTTCATAAACAATTAGAACTAGTTTCACTGTCTATAACTCAGTCAAACTGAGTTATCTAGTTACAACTCAAATAAACTCATCCCATACCCTTAATATTTAGGGAGAACATATACATGACTACAAAAATACTTCCAACTTGAAATTCCTAAGCTAATTAAGTTAATTAAACTTAATTAACTATTTATAGGTTTCTATGAGAATATAATTTGTTTTTTTAATTATCAGTTTACTTCAAGGACATATTAAACGGGAATTTCTTGTTGCCATTTCTCAACACTCCCTCTAAACAATAAAGGAATTATCAACTACCCCGATCCTGTCTCTGTGAAACTCGAATTCACATCTTGACAATGCCTTTGTCAAAATGTCAGCATCTTGCTCCCCCATGGGAATGTACTCCAACAACATAATCTACCTCAATACACAATCTCTAAGATGATGATATCGGATATCAATATGCTTGGACTGATCATGAAAAAGTGGATTTTCAGAGAGTTTGATACAACACTGATTATCATAGTAAATCACAGTTGGATCTATCAGCTAACCAAACAAAACAACCATAATCTTCCTCATCCAGATGGCCTCACATGTTGCCTGATTTTCAGCCATGTACTCAGCCTCTACCAAACTGAGTGCAACCGATCTCTGTTTCCTACTTTACCAAGAAAATTTTGTTGACCTAATAATAAAGATCCCTCCTGATGTGCTCTTGCTGTCGGATGCACTCCCTGCCCAATATGCATCGGTGAAGCTTTGAAGCTTCACTCCCTCTGTCCGTCTGTACCACAATCCATACTGAGTAGTGCCCTTGAGGTATCTCAACACATGCTTTTCCGCCTTCCAATACAACTTGGTAGGCCTAACCATTGCCTGACTAAGCTGGTTAACTGCATAGCACATATTCAGTTGTGTGTTCACCAAATACATGAGTGAACCCACAAGCTTCTTGTAAATAGTAGCTTCCATTGCTTCCCCTAAAGTAGCATCCTCTTTCCTCCAGTTACCTACTAGAGGAGTCTCCATGGGTTTGTTTCTCTCCATGCAGAATCTATTGAGTATCTTGTTGGCATACTTTCCCCGAGACACAAGCAATTCCCCATCACCTTGCCATAATTCCATGACCAAAAAGTAGTGCACGAGTCCCATGTCCTTCATCTCAAACTCTCTTGCAAGGACCTCCTTGTAAGACTTGATTAGTTGATCATCACTTGTCAAAATCAAATCGTCAACATATAGCACAATGATAAAAAATTTATCTTCCACCACTATGTGGTATAGGTTCACATCTGCTTCACTCTTAGTGAATCCCAATCCGATGAAATAGCTATCGATCCTGGTGTACCAAACACAGGGCGGTTACTTCAGCCCATACAATGCCCTCTTGATTCAACACACATGCGACTCAAGATCGAAGGTATCAAAACCTTTAGGCTATTCTATGTACACCTATTCCTCAATTGTGCCATTAAGGAAGGTTGTCTTTACATCGATCTGATGTATCTTCCAACCCATCTGCGCTGATAGTGCCAATATAGATTTGATCGATGAGTACCTTGCAATAGGAGCAAAGGTCTCATCATAGTCAATTCCCTCTACCTGTGAAAATCCATGAGCCATAAACTTGGCCATATGCTTCTCTACACTACCATATGCATCTTTATTTACCTTATAAATCCATCGAGAGCGCACCACTGACTTTTCCTCCAGTCTCAGGACCACATCCCAAAGATTGCTATGATCTATGGAGTCATACTCCTCCACCATGGCATTAACCCAAACTGGTTTTTGCACTGCTTCCTCAAAGGAAGATGGCTTTGCCTCAACACATCCGCTCATAAGAGCTATGTATCCAGTGTACCTCTCAGTTGTCCTCCTTTGTCGACGCTGAGATGTGGGTGCTACCACATTCTACCGTGCATCATTCAATAGTCTGTCAGCCTCTCTAGTGTGCTTTCTCCCATTTCTGGAAGACTCTGCCTGATTGAATGTCTCCACTCCTGGATCCTCTACATGTGTCTGCTTCACATCAATATGAGGCTCCTCAACTTAGGAGCTAAAATCTCCTCAACTGCATGTAGCTCAAGCTCCCTCTCAAGGGAAACTCACACGACCTTCTCCTCAATGAATCTGAAATCCCTGCTAACTACTGTCATCTTGCTGGTCGACAAGTACACCTAATAGTTGTGAGGTGTATCAGTGTACCCCACAAATATCCCCAACTCTACTGTTGTCTCAAGCTTCTTCCATTCATCTTTGGTCACATGGAAATATACCGATGACCCAAAAATCCTAAAGTGACCAACATCAGGCCTCTTACCAGAATAAGCCTCTTCTAGTGTCTTCATCAAAAGAATCCGATGTGGGATACAATTTTGGAAATAAAATGTTGTGTTGCATGCCTTAGTCCTCAAGTGTAGTGGTAGGCCCTGATCATGCAACATTGCTTGTGCTGCCCCTACAATGCTTTTTTTCTTCCTCTCGACCACCCCATTTCGTTGTGGGTTATGGGGTGTCATCAACTTATGTTTAATCCCTTTTGTTGCACATAAGTTCTTAAACTCATTTGAGACATACTCACCACCATTATCACTCCTTGGAGCTTTAACCTTCTTTCCAGAATCTTCCTCGAACAATGTTTTAAATTCACAAAACTTGTGAAAGTTTGATCCTTCTTCTACATGAAAAATATCCAACATTTACGAGAAAATTTGTCAAAAAATATAACATAATACCCATGTTTGGCTGTGGATATTGTCGGGAATGGTCCACAGACATTTGAATGGACCCGCTATAGAATCGCCTTTGCTCGACTATCTCTGTCATAAAAGGAAGCCTTGGTGTATTTTCCCAAAGTACACCCCTTGCATGTATCAACTTGATCTAGTGTACATTTGGGAAGATCAGTAGAGATCTGCTGCATGATATTCAAATCCCCATGATGCAAGTGGCCCAATCACCTGTGCCACAACTCGCCAACATCTCAGCTCCACATCTTCTCTACTTTCATGCTCAAAGCAACACAATCCTATACCTCTAGCTTATAGAGATTCTTAACACAAATCCCTCTCTTCTTTACGTGACTCGTAGCTATGTGTCGAAGGAATGCCTTTCCTTTCAAGAAAATAACATCATAGCCTCTATCCTCAAGCATGGAGACCGATACTAAGTTCTTCTTCAACCCAGGCACATACATAACATCCCTCAAGGTGAGAGGAGCACCCTTCTCCCTCTGAAAAGTAACCATGCCCAATCCAGTAGCACTATACCTCCCTTCGTCACCCATCTCAATATGCATATGGAGATCCTTCTCTTCCAGGTCGCTGAACAAATCCTTGTCACCAGTCATGTGGAAAGAAGCTCCACTATCAAGGTACTATACACTACCCATCATAGATGAAACCATGCATGAAATGAGAGTAAAGTTCAATTCGAATTGAGAGGCCAAAGCCTCATCCGCCGCTCCTCCTGAGGACTTCTTCTTGGACTTCTTGAGTGGACAATTTGTAGCAAAATGGCCCATCTCGTGACAATGAAAACACTTAACTTTCATCATGTCTTTATTTTTACCGCCATAGAAAGAATCTGATTTGGAATGGGACACCTTCCCTTTCCATTTCCTTTCCTTACTCGCTAAGGCACAATTTTCCTCATCACCAGTCTTTGATGAGGAACCATGTCTGGTGTTCCTTCTGATTTCCTCTGACATCAAAGCTGACCATAGTCGTTCCCAATATGGCAGCTTCTCCATCCCATTGATACAGTCTTGATAGCTATTCCAACTCTTGGGAAGGCCCAGGAGAGCTAGGCTCACCATATCATCCTTGGAAACGATTTTTCCAACACTTCCAAGTTCATCATGACATTGAGTGAACTTAGTCAAGTATTTTGGAATGGTCTCACATTTCTCCATCTTAATTTTCCGAAGTTTGTCTTTCAGTGTGTTGAAGGCCCTGAAAATTGGGTCGACAACAAGGGGGATACCCAGCTGGTCCGAACCTTGGTTGGCAGCTCCTTATCCGTTTGGTATAGCGGGTCCGACTAGAGATCTGGGACCAGTTTCCCAATTCAGTGTGTGTGTGTGTGTGAGAAAGAAGGGTGTTTCTATTCGGACTGAAATACTTGTATCTAATCTAATGCTATGCTATGTATCCTAATAAACAGAAAAACATCGAAATTTATGCTAACCCGGGGTGTGATCTTTCTTCTATGCGATCTAAAAAGATTTCATACAATAACTGGTAATAAATATCATTCAGCTATCATAATAAAGGAATTCGATAAAAAATGAGCTACTTCGTATAAGAAGTTAGACGAAACAATTGTTAAAACTTATCGCATAAATGAGCTATTCATGCACTAAACATAAACAAATAGTTATCACCGTACAAAAGTGCCAAATGATAACTCAGACATTCATGTTGTAACATATAAATAACTGAAAACTAAATATCGCTTTAACGCATAAGCAGAAATGGTTAAGAGATAAAAGTACCATTTATAACTAGTCCTACTCATGCGCTTCAAGCAATGATTGATTTATCTCTCCTTGATTCAACATCTACTAAGAGTACAGAAGTGCAACATCAGTAGCAGATATCAAATGCAAATATCAAATAAACCCTGTTCCATTCATTCACCAAAACATCCTCTGAGGGTGCAAAAGTGCATGTTATGAGGACAAGTTTTTGATAAATTTCTGGACCCTTCTCTAAATGCATGAGAAGGGTTTAAATACTACTAACTAAATAGCTTATTTACAGAAATTGAGGATTCGGTTTAAATGGCCGTCCTCTTTCTAAGCAAAACTATTCTAAAATTAAATCTACTAACTGTTTCTAAATCTACTCCTTAATGTCGCAAGCATTCAGTATTTTTCTGAGTAGAGTCGGCTGACTATCTTCCGCCTTTGGTTGAGTTAAGCAAACAGAAATGGAAAGAGTTGGCATTTAGTAAAATTGATGATACGCTTGAGAATCATCCAATGAATATGTAGCATTATCATGTATGCCTGGTAAAAATCCCATTTCAACTTGGTTAACCTTCGGACTGCTTCTGTTTCCAGTTTGTTTCTATCGCTGATTTCTTGTAGTTTTTGGGGCTTGCAGGTGACTGAGAAACTATGGACTTTCCTTTTTGAACAATTTTTCTTAGCGATGGCGCATCGGAAATTGCTTCTGTTTCTTGATCCGGGCTTCCCTGATGCGGTTTTTTGCCTCTTGTGCCTTTTTCTCTCATTCGATATAAAACCCAAAATTTGTAAAAATAATGGTTCCATGAGCTCTTGATCCTGGGAATTAAACTGTTTGTTTCTGGTATCAGTGTCTTTCAGTATCCATTCAACCATGACTATACATGAGAAATCTGTGATAGATGCCTCCGAAGAGTTCTGCGGCTCTTTTTCTTCCTTGAGTGGATTAAGTATGCCTTCTGAAATGTACATTGGAGCGCTGCCTTCCCTCTTTGTTGTTTTCTGCATAGTGCCCTGTGTAATGCTTCGTCCTTCTTTCCTGTAGTTTACATTGAGGTAGAAGTAATGATAAATGACTAATAACAGGAAAACTTTTAAATGCCGAAGATATACAGGTCATGCCAACTTACGTGAGTTATTTTTTTTTTGAAAAACACAACACCCTACTTCATTAGCAACTGGCAATAACCCATTAATTCACATTAAAATAAATGTCCAACTCTTGGCTAAAGAGTTTTCTCGAATAATGAGCCAGAACCAACTGCGATGGAGGAGTCCCGCGTTTTTTCTTTGCGATGTCGCAGATCGCAGATCGCAGTATCGCAATATCGCAATGTCGCAATATCATTGTGCTGTTTTATTGCAGATCGCAGTATCGCGACTTTGAGGTGTCGCAGTATTGCGGTATCGCAATATCGCAATATCGCAATATCATAGGTCATTATAATCCTTGTGTAATTCTTGTGATATTTGCGATGTGCGATATGCGATATCGCATATCGGCGATGTTTTAAAGTTTTTCAATGTGAGTGTTTGTCTTCAGTATATGCAATGCGATGAAGTTTTGTGTCGCAATATCGCCTTTTATCATTTTAACTCTTTAGAAGGTGTATCCTATCATCCTTTGCGCGATGCGATATCCTTTTAGGAGTAAATTTAATTTTCTTCATTATGAAACTTAGGTTTTCTAGATTTTTCAAGGTATTTTCCTAAGTCCATGATGTTGTAGGTTTCATCTAAAAAGAAAATGTAACATTAACTAATTTTTTTGAGGGTCCCCACTTATTTAGTATTAGCAATAATACATCATAAGGAGGGGGGTTGTTGGTGGCCACAACAATTGGCGATTCACTTGGAAGACCAATTATCTCTGTGTTTCTATTGAACCTTTTCAGCTTCCAAAACAACAAATTTTTCAGAAAATTAAACTTTATTATGGAAAGATAAAGTACATCATGCTCTAACCTGTCAATGACATTTTGCTTCAGCTATTTTCAACTTTGATTATTTGCCGCCTCAAGTTAGTCCTTGCATTTACATCAATCATTACTTGGTATGTAACGATAAAAAAAAGTCTTCTCTGTAAACCAGTTTTAAAATATACTCATTTGTCGTAGGTAGAGCCTCTGCTGCCAGCAGGCGTTCATAGCCTCGACAAGGTTACCTTTTACCCAACAATGATCCTTTATCCTACTTAAAGAAACCTACAACTCTCAAAGAAGAATCCATATCTACACTTATTGCTTTTTCTTTTTATTCTTAAAGAACAATGTCTTGGTTTGGTGGCCGATTTATGACACAGTCATTCACTTGATTTATAACTTTGCTGAACAAGCTGGCTCGTGATGAGACCCCTTTCCTCTTGATTGTAACAAAATTGAGTCATTGCCCTGTTATGGTATGCAGTATTTGGCAAAGTCAGCAAGTTATAATATCTGTGATTATGATAAGCCGGCTCGTGATGAGACCTCTCATTCTTCAAGATAAAGTGTATCCTTGGATTGTTCCTCTGAAGTTGTGATTTCCTTAGCAGGGAGGAAGTCATTGTTTTCTTTAGATAGCTCTGGACGACAATGATAGAGTTTTTGGAAGTAACTGTTCTATAGAGAATCTTTATTTTGTTATTGATACCTTTCATTGCACTGATAAAACAATTTCTTCACTAAAGGTTTATCTTCATCAAACTTTTATGAAGTTGAAACTAGTGTTATATCTAGGCTAGAGTCTTTAGCTGTATCTTTCAATAATAAAGATCAATTTTCCAAAAGATTTGCTATTTATACAAGCGAAAAAATCAAAATTTGAAAGAGAGTTGGTATCTTTTTTGTAAATGCCTAATGTAACCATTCACAACTGGGTTTATTCTGAAAAAGAGAAAAACTATTACTCTATGAAATAGAAGAATAATCTTCTATCGAAAATATTTTTTAAGAATTTGTCCATTGACAGGCAAAGAGTCTCTTTTACCTGCTAAATCCTTTAACACAAATTTCGATGGACCTACGACTTCTACAATTTGAAAAGGACCAAGCCACATTCTTTGAAATTTTGTATGTTTACCCTTTTCTTCGTGTGCCTTGTCCCATTTTAAAACTAAATCTCCCACCTGAAATTCTTTTTTGGTCATTATATTTGAATCAAAAGAGGATTTTATTAGTGCCTGATGATGAGCATGTGTTTTCTTAGCTTGTTCTCGCTGTTCTTCTAATTTGATTATTTCCATTTGCCTTAAGTGTAATGAGGAAGTTGGTACTTCATCAATGTATTGAACTAGAGACAAAGAAGGAATTGCTAAATGAGTCGGAAGAACAACTACTCTCCCATAAACTAATTAAAGGGAGAAGTGCCGATGGAAGCTTTTTTCGTTATTTGGTCTGCCCATAAAGCGTATATTAAGGATTTATGCCAATTTTTATGATTTTGGTTTACTGTTCTTTTGATAATCCTGATTAGGTTTTTGTTTGTAGACTCGGCTAATCCATTGCCTTGTGGATAATAATTGGCCGAATATTTAAGTTTGAATCCTCTTTTAAGTGAAAATTCAGTCATTGCATTTCCAAAAAAGTATGATGCATTATCAAAAATTAAAGCGAAGGTAATCCAAACCTGGTGATTATAGATTGATCTATGAACTCAATGATATTTTCAGCATTAGCCGTCTGAGTGGAACTGCTTCTACCCACTTAGTAAAATAATCTGTTGCTGTAAGGATATATCTATGTTGCTTGGAAGAGTGAGGAACGATCTCACCTATTATGTCCAATCCCCACTGACTGAAAGGTTGGTCGATGTTAACTGGCTGTAGTGGTAAGGATGCCTTCTTCTGTCTTCCAACAGTAGTTTGGCAGACTTGACATTTCCTCACATAATTGTGCGAGTCTTTAAATAACGTGGGCTAGTAATATCTTGTGCGCAAGAATTTATGTGCAGTAGCGTCTCCAGCGTAGAGTCCGCCTGCTGGCTTGTCGTGGAGTTCCTGCAAGACTTTATCAGCTTCAGATTTCTCAAGACATCTAAGAAGAACAAAATCGTAATTCATTCTAAAAAGAATATCGTTTATGAGCTGATATTGTTTGGCTTTTAATATTAGAGCTCTTTTCTTTGTGTAATCGAGGTATGAAGGAGCATATCCATTCTTAAGATAATAAATAATATCAGCATATAATGACTGCTCATCATTTAGGTTTACCTTGCACACTTGTACCTCTACAGATGGGATTTCAGAAATTTGCGACGCTCCAGCCAACATTTTGCAAAAGCCTTGACCTCTTACAATGTTTGTTGGTTTAATTTCTATGTGATATTCTTGTAAGGCAGTTACCCAATTGGCCCTTTTCTCACCCACATCCTTTTGTACTAGAAGATTCCTTACCGCTGGAAACGGTACTATAATTTTGGTGTGGGTTTTGAGTAGAAAAGTTCTGAAGTATTTGATTGCTTTGAAAACAGCATAAGCCTGTTTCTCCACCTCTGAGTAATTTAACTCAGCACCTTGCAAATTTGAACTAAAAAAAGAAATTGGTGCTTCCGCCTTTTCTTGATTCGTTTGAGTGAGTATCACAACATATGACTTATCTGAGGCGAATGTGTATAAAATAAAAGGCTCTAAAAAATTCGGAGTAGCTAAAGATGGAGCATTAATGATAGCCTGTTTGATCAGGTTAAACGCTTCATGTTCATCTTGGCCCCATTTAAAAATAGAGTTATTTTTTATCATAGTTTGTAAAGGAGATACAATTCGTGAAAAATCTGGAACAAATCTCTCTACAAAATTGATTTGACCAAGGAAGGATTGCATGGCTTTTTTGTTATGAGGTAGGGATATTTCAGAAATTTCTTTGATTCTGTCAGAGTCGATGTGAATACCAGATTTTGACACTATGAATCCTAGAAGTTTCCCTTCATTTAATGCGAAAAAAGATTTCTTTGGGTTAAGTGAAATTCCGTACCTTAAACATCGTTGGAAGATTTGCTTTAAGTCTTTGAGATGGTCGCCTCGTTTCTTGGAGTACACAGTTATATCATCCAAATAAATTACTACTGACTTATTGACTAAACCTTTAAATGCAATGTCCATGGCTCTCTGGAATGTGGCACTAGCATTAATCAAACTAAATGGCATCTTGCGATATGCATATGTGCCCCATTTAGTTCTGAATGTGGTCTTCAATTGATCATCAGGATTTACCAGCACTTGATTGTATCTTGAAAATCCATCCAAGAAAGACATTAATTCTGAGCCTGCCACTGCCTGCAATATCGGCTCCATAGGTGGTAAGGGAAAGTTATCCTTTTGACTGGCTTTGTTGAGATTGCAAAAGTCAATGCAAATCCTAATATCTCTGTTTTTCTTTCTAACAGGTACCATATTGGAGACCCATTTAGAATGCCTGACGCGAAAAATTATCTTGGCTTTCAACAGCTTATTGAGTTCGATTTTTATCTGATTTTCTAAGTTGGGATGAATCTTTCTCAATTTTTGTTGGAAAGGTTTTTCGTTATCGATCATCGGAATAGTATGTTGGATGATAGAGGTGTCGTATGTTTTAAGTTCATCATAATTCCAAGCAAACACGTTTTTGTATTGTCTCAAAAGATGAATATATGCTAGCTTTTCTTCGGGGGCTAGGCCAAGGCCTAGATTTATGTTTTGGGGTTTGGCATTGGTTCCCAGGTTTACCAATTCGTAATTCAAGGTCGAAATTTGGAGCTTCAAATTGGTGGACCTTTTAAACCGATATTTCAAATCATACAAGTCTTCTAACTTGACCACTGATTTAAGTATAGCATTGTGAGTGCTATCTTGCTATAATTGCCGATCATGTTGATCTTCGTCGATTATTTGGTTGGAGTAGGATCCTTCAGAAGTAAGGAAATTTACGATATCAGGATCGTCGTTGAATATTCTTCAATTTGTGATGTTGTCAGGAATAGAAGGTCTAAAGATTAATTCTATTGAAAATCTATCTCGACTAAAATCTTCTGAAGGAATGAGCTTAGAAGCTACGTTAGCTAAAAGGTTAGCACTTGCATTCTGGAGTCTAGGAATTGATGAGATATTGAATGTTGTAAAATGCTTAGTCAGATCTTGAACTAAATATTGATAGTGTTTTAAATGACCTAACAAGCAATGTATAGTATTCCATACCTATTTGACTACAATTTCAGAGTCTCCGAAAACTTAGAGATACTTTATGTTTAGCTCGATTGCTTTGTACAACCCTTGAACTAAAGCTTCATATTCTGATGTATTGTTGGTACAATCAAATTCGAGCCTGCATGTTAACATGATTTTGTCTCCTTCTAGACTAATTAGCACGCATCCTCCTCCTGCTCCTTCGTTGGATTTAGAACCATCAAAAAATAATTTCCAAAACAAAGATTTATTTACAGGTTTATCTAAAAAATTGATACATTTTGAACTATCCGTTTGAGAAAAATTTTCGACTTGGGACAAAACGAAATGTTCTAAATATGGGGATGTATGAGCATTAAAATTGCCGAGAAAAGAATCTACTGAATAATTTCCAATTATGCTACTGTTATATGCTACTGGTTCATTTTCCCCTTCTAACTCCGTTACTATGTACTTTTGATGTAATTCTCGTTCAATTTTTATTTGATTTGGCTTACTATTGTAAGGTAGCCACATATGCGACCAGTCAGTTGAGAAGTATCCATGCAATTTTTCTGACCAATCCCTGCTAAGAATTAAGCCATAAAATTCAGGGATATTAGCCACTAAAATATCAATTACTTGACATACCTTTGGGTTGGATGACAACCTTATGGTTACTTGATTTAGTTCGCCGATGACTTCGACTTGAGACCGATCCAGCTAAATGATGCGAACATCGGATTTCTGTGGTTGAACGTTTAATTTAGTGCATATAGACTTCGGTAGAATATTCGATGAAGCACCTGAATCCACCAAACAATTATGTACATTTTTGTTAAAAATTTCATAAGTAAGGAGAAAAGGGGGAGTATGAGATCTCGATCTACCTCCAATTAAGGTGATGCCATTTGGATCAATGCTGTTAGTCGTATTACTTGGAGGTCTTCCCATGTTCTGAGAAGTTTGAGAAATTACAGTGGCAGGCAAAGGTGCAACTGACACAACATGTAATTCTTTCATCATTATCTTTTGTTGATTCTTTAGCTTGCTCAATTCATACAGAGTGATATTTTCCCTAGTCTTTTTCATGTCTTCTATGATATTGTACTCCATTTCATCCGAAACGATCAGTGTTTTAGATGGAGTAGGTGAATATCTTTGGACTGGGCTAGTTTAGGAAACGCTTTAGATGTCGTTTTCTTTGGTTGTGACTTTATCCTTTGTTGTAGAGCTTTGCGCCTTTGTTTTGGGGTAGTTTGGGGAGGATCAAGCTGTTTCTACTTCGTGTGTTAACTGAGAAATAACTCTTGATCTTCTCTTGTGGGAGGATGAAATCCCACATTCCTTGTAATTCTATACTTCTTCACATCGTTTGCCTTCAGTGGCAATTTCCTCTTCCTCTCCTCAGATTCAGCATTTTTATAGCATTGGGTGGCTTTGAATCCGTTGACGGGCCTTTTAAAAGCTTGTAGGCCCCTTTTTGAGAAGTTTCTGCTACTTGCTTTTTTATGTCGACCATTTCATTAGACATGGTCTTAAGAACTTTTTGCAATCCCTCCAAATCGAATGGATCTTTTGCTTGTTTTTTCTTGGACTCTTCTTTGAAGGTGACCTTCTTAGACTTCCGGTCTTCTAACACGAATTTCTTCTCTAAGGCTATTATACGTTTCTCTACTGCTATGGCTTCTTTCATGTTTTCAGCAAGAGTTGTTTTATTAGCCTTGTCCATGAAGATTGCTATGTTTGATGGTAATGCAGTGATATACTATTCACATCGCACTTCCTCGCTGGGCTGGGAAGCAGTAGGAATTTTGTTTAAAATCTTATTGAAACGCAGATTGAAATCTTTGATCGGTTCTCTAGATTCTGCCCTAAGGTTGGATAGGTCGTTGATTAACGTTACCGTAGACCTGTCGTCACCAAACTTGTTTAGAAATTAATCTTGGAAGATGTCCCAACTGGTAATAGATCCAGAGGGTAACGAAAAATACCACGATCCGGCTGTTCCTTATAGGGTATAAGGAAATAGTCTAAAAACAACATCTTCATTAGTAACCCCGTTGAGGTTGATGGATAGCATAAAGTTGTTTATGTGCTCTTCTGCTAGCATGCTTGCCTGAGGATTGAACTTGGGTAGCCATTTCTCAGGATGGGCTGGTATTTGACTCAAGGGTGCAGGCATTAAGACTGCCCCAGGATTGTTCCATGGAGACTGGGCCATTGCTGAACTGCTAACAAGGGGATTCACAGAAAATGATCCCTGTGATTGAGAGGATGAGGTGATTATGATCACAGATGATTGAGGAGGAGTTGTAGGGATTCCACTAGGTGGATTGATAATGGTCTGGGGTGGTGGAGTAGATGGTTGACTTCGCGGTGGAGAAGTTGAGATGGAATATGTTGATGAAAGAGTCTCACTGTTGGACCCTTTAGGTGACTTCCTTGCTCTTTTCCTTTTAGGAAGAGGTAGTTCGGTTGGCCGAATACCGAACTTTTCACTCTTAAGTCTGGTTAGGGGATGAGCAGGGTTATACTGTGAAGTAACGCTGCCCTGAGATTTATCAGATCTTTGAGGGGAAATGGAAAATCGTTGAAGTTTATGAATCAAAGTTTCGACTTCAGGAGGTTCAATTACAGATTGATCTGAAATGTCAAGATTTGTAGCAGCGGATGATGCTCTAGCGACTTCTAACTCTGGATTTAAGTGCAATGGAGAAGTCGGAGGAGATGGTGAGGGCGAATTACTCTCAGAATGGTATTTTGATTTGGATTTACTTGCCATTCATAGTTCAGGCCCTCCTTCTAGCGCCAAATATGTTGAAGGCCCCGAAAATCAGGTCGACAACAAGGGCGATACCCGCCCGGTCTGGACCTTGGTTGGTAGCTCCTTATCCGTTTGGTATAGTGGGTCCGACTGGGGATCTGGAACCAGTTTCCCAATTCAGTGTGTGTGTGTGTGAGAAAGAAGGGTGTTTCTGTTCGGACTGGAATACTTGTATCTAATCTAATGTTATGCTATGTATCCTAATAAATAGAAAAACATTGAAATTTATGCTAACCCGGGGTGTGATCTTTCTTCTATGCGATCTAAAAATATTTCATACAATAATTGGTAATAACGATCATTCAAATATCGTAAGAAAGGAATTCGATAAAAATGAGCTACTTCGTATAAAAAGTTAGACGAAACAACTGTTAAAACTTATCGCATAAATGAGCTATTCATACACTAAACATAAACAAATAGTTATCACCGTACAAAAGTGCCAAATGATAACTCAGGCATTCATGCTG
>APFE031030026.1:45191-77835 GCA_000404065.3 Pinus taeda
CCTAGAAGTTTCCCTTCACTTAATGCGAAAAAATATTTCTTTGGGTTAAGTGAAATTCCGTACCTTAAACATCGTTGGAAGATTTGCTTTAAGTCTTTGAGATGGTCGCCTCGTTTCTTGGAGTACACGGTTATATCATCCAAATAAATTACTACTGACTTATTGACTAAACCTTTAAATGCAATGTCCATGGCTCTCTGGAATGTGGCACCAACATTAATCAAACCAAATGGCATCTTGCGATATGCATATGTGCCCCATTTAGTTCTGAATGTGGTCTTCAATTGATCATCAGGATTTACCAGCACTTGATTGTATCTTGAAAATCCATCCAAGAAAGACATTAATTCTGAGCCTGCCACTGCCTGCAATATCGGCTCCATAGGTGGTAAGGGAAAGTTATCCTTTTGACTGGCTTTGTTGAGATTGCAAAAGTCAATGCAAATCCTAATATCTCTGTTTTTCTTTCTAACAGGTACCATATTGGAGACCCATTTAGAATGCCTGACGCGAAAAATTATCTTGGCTTTCAACAGCTTATTGAGTTCGATTTTTATCTGATTTTCTAAGTTGGGATGAATCTTTCTCAATTTTTGTTGGAAAGGTTTTTCGTTATCGATCATCGGAATAGTATGTTGGATGATAGAGGTGTCGTATGTTTTAAGTTCATCATAATTCCAAGCAAACACGTTTTTGTATTGTCTCAAAAGATGAATATATGCTAGCTTTTCTTCGGGGGCTAGGCCAAGGCCTAGATTTATGTTTTGGGGTTTGGCATTGGTTCCCAGGTTTACCAATTCGTAATTCAAGGTCGAAATTTGGAGCTTCAAATTGGTGGACCTTTTAAACCGATATTTCAAATCATACAAGTCTTCTAACTTGACCACTGATTTAAGTATAGCATTGTGAGTGCTATCTTGCTATAATTGCCGATCATGTTGATCTTCGTCGATTATTTGGTTGGAGTAGGATCCTTCAGAAGTAAGGAAATTTACGATATCAGGATCGTCGTTGAATATTCTTCAATTTGTGATGTTGTCAGGAATAGAAGGTCTAAAGATTAATTCTATTGAAAATCTATCTCGACTAAAATCTTCTGAAGGAATGAGCTTAGAAGCTACGTTAGCTAAAAGGTTAGCACTTGCATTCTGGAGTCTAGGAATTGATGAGATATTGAATGTTGTAAAATGCTTAGTCAGATCTTGAACTAAATATTGATAGTGTTTTAAATGACCTAACAAGCAATGTATAGTATTCCATACCTATTTGACTACAATTTCAGAGTCTCCGAAAACTTAGAGATACTTTATGTTTAGCTCGATTGCTTTGTACAACCCTTGAACTAAAGCTTCATATTCTGATGTATTGTTGGTACAATCAAATTCGAGCCTGCATGTTAACATGATTTTGTCTCCTTCTAGACTAATTAGCACGCATCCTCCTCCTGCTCCTTCGTTGGATTTAGAACCATCAAAAAATAATTTCCAAAACAAAGATTTATTTACAGGTTTATCTAAAAAATTGATACATTTTGAACTATTCGTTTGAGAAAAATTTTCGACTTGGGACAAAACGAAATGTTCTAAATATGGGGATGTATGAGCATTAAAATTGCCGAGAAAAGAATCTACTGAATAATTTCCAATTATGCTACTGTTATATGCTACTGGTTCATTTTCCCCTTCTAACTCCGTTACTATGTACTTTTGATGTAATTCTCGTTCAATTTTTATTTGATTTGGCTTACTATTGTAAGGTAGCCACATATGCGACCAGTCAGTTGAGAAGTATCCATGCAATTTTTCTGACCAATCCCTGCTAAGAATTAAGCCATAAAATTCAGGGATATTAGCCACTAAAATATCAATTACTTGACATACCTTTGGGTTGGATGACAACCTTATGGTTACTTGATTTAGTTCGCCGATGACTTCGACTTGAGACCGATCCAGCTAAATGATGCGAACATCGGATTTCTGTGGTTGAACGTTTAATTTAGTGCATATAGACTTCGGTAGAATATTCGATGAAGCACCTGAATCCACCAAACAATTATGTACATTTTTGTTAAAAATTTCATAAGTAAGGAGAAAAGGGGGAGTATGAGATCTCGATCTACCTCCAATTAAGGTGATGCCATTTGGATCAATGCTGTTAGTCGTATTACTTGGAGGTCTTCCCATGTTCTGAGAAGTTTGAGAAATTACAGTGGCAGGCAAAGGTGCAACTGACACAACATGTAATTCTTTCATCATTATCTTTTGTTGATTCTTTAGCTTGCTCAATTCATACAGAGTGATATTTTCCCTAGTCTTTTTCATGTCTTCTATGATATTGTACTCCATTTCATCCGAAACGTCGGTTTTAGATGGAGTAGGTGAATCTGTTTGGACTGGGCTAGTTGAGTCGCTTTAAGAGGTTCGTTTTCTTTGTTGTGACTTTTCCTTTGTAGCGCTTGCGCTCTTTGTTTTGGGGTAAGTTTGGGGAGGATCAAGTGGTTTCTACTTCGTGTGTTACTGAGATACTTCTTGATCTCCTCTTGTTGGGAGGATGAAATCCCACCATTCCTATGATTCTACTTACTTCTTCATCATCGGTTTGCCCTTCAGTGGCATTCCCTTCCTCTTCTAGATTCAGCATTGTTTGATAGTTCATGGGTGCTTTTGAATCCGTGACGGGCTCTTTTAAAAAGCTCTGCTAGGCTTTTTGAAGAAAGTTTTCTGCTACTTGCTTTTTTATGTCGACCATTTCATTAGACATGGTCTTAAGAACTTTTTGCAATCCCTCCAAATCGAATGGATCTTTTGCTTGTTTTTTCTTGGACTCTTCTTTGAAGGTGACCTTCTTAGACTTCCGGTCTTCTAACACGAATTTCTTCTCTAAGGCTATTATACGTTTCTCTACTGCTATGGCTTCTTTCATGTTTTCAGCAAGAGTTGTTTTATTAGCCTTGTCCATGAAGATTGCTATGTTTGATGGTAATGCAGTGATATACTATTCACATCGCACTTCCTCGCTGGGCTGGGAAGCAGTAGGAATTTTGTTTAAAATCTTATTGAAACGCAGATTGAAATCTTTGATCGGTTCTCTAGATTCTGCCCTAAGGTTGGATAGGTCGTTGATTAACGTTACCGTAGACCTGTCGTCACCAAACTTGTTTAGAAATTAATCTTGGAAGATGTCCCAACTGGTAATAGATCCAGAGGGTAACGAAAAATACCACGATCCGGCTGTTCCTTATAGGGTATAAGGAAATAGTCTAAAAACAACATCTTCATTAGTAACCCCGTTGAGGTTGATGGATAGCATAAAGTTGTTTATGTGCTCTTCTGCTAGCATGCTTGCCTGAGGATTGAACTTGGGTAGCCATTTCTCAGGATGGGCTGGTATTTGACTCAAGGGTGCAGGCATTAAGACTGCCCCAGGATTGTTCCATGGAGACTGGGCCATTGCTGAACTGCTAACAAGGGGATTCACAGAAAATGATCCCTGTGATTGAGAGGATGAGGTGATTATGATCACAGATGATTGAGGAGGAGTTGTAGGGATTCCACTAGGTGGATTGATAATGGTCTGGGGTGGTGGAGTAGATGGTTGACTTCGCGGTGGAGAAGTTGAGATGGAATATGTTGATGAAAGAGTCTCACTGTTGGACCCTTTAGGTGACTTCCTTGCTCTTTTCCTTTTAGGAAGAGGTAGTTCGGTTGGCCGAATACCGAACTTTTCACTCTTAAGTCTGGTTAGGGGATGAGCAGGGTTATACTGTGAAGTAACGCTGCCCTGAGATTTATCAGATCTTTGAGGGGAAATGGAAAATCGTTGAAGTTTATGAATCAAAGTTTCGACTTCAGGAGGTTCAATTACAGATTGATCTGAAATGTCAAGATTTGTAGCAGCGGATGATGCTCTAGCGACTTCTAACTCTGGATTTAAGTGCAATGGAGAAGTCGGAGGAGATGGTGAGGGCGAATTACTCTCAGAATGGTATTTTGATTTGGATTTACTTGCCATTCATAGTTCAGGCCCTCCTTCTAGCGCCAAATATGTTGAAGGCCCCGAAAATCAGGTCGACAACAAGGGCGATACCCGCCCGGTCTGGACCTTGGTTGGTAGCTCCTTATCCGTTTGGTATAGTGGGTCCGACTGGGGATCTGGAACCAGTTTCCCAATTCAGTGTGTGTGTGTGTGAGAAAGAAGGGTGTTTCTGTTCGGACTGGAATACTTGTATCTAATCTAATGTTATGCTATGTATCCTAATAAATAGAAAAACATTGAAATTTATGCTAACCCGGGGTGTGATCTTTCTTCTATGCGATCTAAAAATATTTCATACAATAATTGGTAATAACGATCATTCAAATATCGTAAGAAAGGAATTCGATAAAAATGAGCTACTTCGTATAAAAAGTTAGACGAAACAACTGTTAAAACTTATCGCATAAATGAGCTATTCATACACTAAACATAAACAAATAGTTATCACCGTACAAAAGTGCCAAATGATAACTCAGGCATTCATGCTGTAACATATAAATAACTGAAAACTGAATATCGCTTTAACGCATAAGCAGAAATGGTTAAGAGATAAAAGTACCATTTATAACTAGTCCTACTCATGAGCTTCAAGCAATGATTGATTTATCTCTCTTTGATTCAACATTCTAAGAGTACAAAAGTGCAACATTAGTCAGCAATATCAAATAAACCATGTTCATTCATCACAAAACCTCCTCGAGGTGCAAAATGAATGTTTAGGACAGTTATTGATAAATTTCTGGACCCTTCTCTAAATGCACGAGAAGGGTTTAAATACTACTAACTAAATAACTTATTTACAGAAATTGAGGATTCAGTTTAAATGACCGTCCTCTTTCTAAGCAAAACTATTCTAAAATTAAATCTATTAACTATTTCTAAATCTACTCCTTAATGTCGCAAGCATTCAGTATTTTTCTGAGTAGAGTCGGCTGATTGTCTTCCGCCTTTGGTTGAGTTAAACAAACAGAAATGGCAAGAGTTGGCATTCAGTAAAATTGATGATACACTTGAGAATCATCCAATGAATATGTAGCATCATCATGTATGCCTGGTAAAAATCCCATTTCAACTTGGTTGACCTTCGGACTGCTTCTGTTTCCAGTTTGCTTCTATTGCTGATTTCTTGCAGTTTTCGGGGCTCGCAGGTGACTGAGTAACTAGGGACCTTCCTTTTCGAACAATTTTTCTTAGCGATGCATGACTAGCGCTAAGCGCTAATCGCGCATCGAAAACTGCCTCTGTTTCTTGATCTGGGCTTCCCTGATGTGGTTTTTTGCCTCTTGCGCCTTTTTCTCTCATTCGATATAAAACCCAAAATTTGTAAAAATAATGGTTCCGTGAGCTCTTGACCCTGAGAATTAAACTGTTTGTTTCTGGTATCAGCGTCTTTCAGTATCCATTCAACCATGACTATACATGAGAAATCTGTGATAGATGCCTCCGAAGAGTTCTGTGACTCTTTTTCTTCCTTGAGTGGATTAAGTATGCCTTCCGAAATGTACATTGGGGCACTGCCTTCCCTCTTTGTTGTTTTCTGCATAGTTCCCTGTGTAATGCCTCGTCATTCTTTCCTGCAGTTTACATTGAGGTAGAAGTAATGATAAAGGACTAATAACAGGAAAATTTTTAAATGCCGAAGATATATAGGACATGCCACCTTATGTGAGTTATTTTTTTGTTTGAAAAACACAACACCCTACTTCATTAGCAACTGGCAATAACCCATTAATTCACATTAAAATAAATGACCAACTCTTGGCTAAAGAGTTTTCTCGAATAATGAGCCAGAACCAACTGCAATGGAGGAGTCCCGCGTTTTTGCTTTGCGATGTCGCAAATCGCAGTATCGCAGTATCGCAATGTCGCAATATCATTGTGCTGTTTTTATCGTAGATCGCAGTATCGTGACTTTGAGGTGTCGTAGTATTGTGGTATCGCAATATCGCAATATCGCAGGTCGTTATAATCCTTGTGTAATTCTTGTGATATTTGCGATGTGCGATATGCGATATCGCATATCGGCGATGTTTTAAAGTTTTTCAATGTGAGTGTTTGTCTTTAGTATATGCGATGCGATGAAGTTTTGCATCGCAATATCGCCTTTTATCATTTTAACTCTTTAGAAGGTTTATCCTATCATCCTTTGCGCGATGCGATATCCTTTTAGGAGTAAATTTAATTTTCTTCATTATGAAACTTAGGTTTTCTAGATTTTTCAAGGTATTTTCCTAAGTCCATGATGTTGTAGGTTTCATCTAAAAAGAAAATGTAACACTAACTAATTTTTTTGAGGGTCCCCACTTATTTAGTATTAGCAATAATACATCATAAGGAGGGGGGTTGTTGGTGGCCACAACACAGTGCCAACTTCCTATGGTCACTGTTGTTCTAGAATAGGCCTGTCAATGCTTTCCACATAGCATATTGAGTTTCCTTCCCATGGAGACTCGAGACAATCTGGTCTCGAACTCCCTCAAGGATTATCCGCCTCGCCTTCGTCAAACACTTCTTCCATTCGACCAGATTCTGTGCATCCAATGCCATTGGCTTAGGCATGTCTTAATCAAAGAATTCCTTCAAGCCATTATCCTCCAACACAACCTCCATTCTGTCCTTCCAGGCTATATAATTTGAGCTGTCTTCCAAGGCAGATTCGAGCCGCAAACCGTAGAACACCATATGCTGATCCTAAAGTACGTATTGTAAAATTGAATTTCACCTGTAACCCAAAACTCAAAACTTCAAAATCTCCTCTGGTATACTGTCTTCAACTTTGATACCATGTATATTGTCCTGTAGATTCACAGCTCATGTAATGTACTAAAACACATGACAAGAATCTACTCTACTCTTTTAAATAGTGAAAGCCAATAATCGACGAAAACAATAATAGACAAGAGGAAGATCATCAAAGACACATAACACAATTGTTTCTCTAGGGAAATCCACTGCTCAAAACCTCGACTATCTATTGCATTAATTAGAAATTTGAGTGATAATACAGAGATTGTTCACACAATAACAATTCCGCACAAGTATGATAAACTCTCTACCTCACAAGCCCGCACTGACCAACACTTAGCCAATTTTTGCTGCCTGTTGAGCCCCTATTTCCTTGCAGAATTCCCGTGAGGAATAACCCATATTTAATTGGGAATTCCTTCTTCCATAACTGCGCAATCCAAAACTAGGTCCTCTTATGATTGCATGCATGATTTGTACAACTTGGATCATTCTACGATAGACAGTACCTTGTCCCTGCACTCTAGTCTCAACTAGGTCTTTCTCTAAAATGACATGCATGAGTTTCTCATGAGGGAATCTTCAGTTAGCTAGAGTAGCACTGAGGATGCACCAGTGCACCAACTCACTAGTAAACCTTTACTAGTTCCACAAAGAGTTAGAATTAGTTTAACTATCTATAACTCAGACAAACTGAGTTATCTAATTACAACTCAGACAAATTGAGTTATCTAATTACAACTCAAATAAACTCATCCCGGACCTCTAAAATTTAGGGAGAACATATACATGACTACAAAAAGACTTACAATTCAAAATTCCTAAGTTAATTAAACTTAATTAACTATTTACAAGTTGCTATAAGAATATAATTCAATTTTTTAATTCTCAGTTTAATTCAAAGACAAATTAAACTGGAATTTCTTATTGCTATTTCTCAACAATTATTACATTAAAATATTATGCTATGAGAATTTATATTAAGTTAGAAGTATAAAAAAATCAATGATTTTAGATATTTTTATAGCTTTTTATTTATAAAATAACTTTTTTATTGTTATGATCATCAATTAACATAGATGATATTTTATTACTTTGTATCGAGGTAGGACTCTAGCAATCCATTTGGTTGGTGAACATTGTTAGTTTAGCATTGACTAATACAACCTATAATGTTTAAATTTTAAAAATAAATGTTTATTTTGCAATATTATTAAAAAAACTTATTTTTCAAACATTGATTGGACCATAACTTAAAAGTATTATTGTAGAATTTGCAAAATATAATGCCATGTGATAAGTGTGTCATATATTTTTATGTTATAATTTATGGATATGACTGCAATATTCATGCATATTTTTTAGATATTTATGTAGTGATTTTTTATTCATAAAATCATCCAAAAATAAAATATTTGAAAATAACTTATACTTATCATCAATAACTTCCCACCTAATTTAAACAAGTCTTTGCATAAAAGAGTGAATATGAATAAGATGTAAATAAATATACTTACCATGAGTTACTTATGATTATTTATGTTTTCTTATTCACTAATGTAGGAGTAAAATTGTAAACGTGTAGACTTATCAATGGTTACCACCCAACAAAATTTATGCAAGTGCCAAGAAATTCATTTATCCACTTCAAATTTCAATTTATTAGTTCCTACCAAAGCAAGACTATATGATTTGATTTGCTATTAACCAATATTAATTTAGCATTGGCGAATATAAGTTATAATTTTTTATATAATTAACTTTAAGTGACAAAGACTAAGTTATCTGACAAAACTTGCATATGAAATAACTTTTCATAATTATGACCATCAATTAATGCAGTGAACAAACCTAGATCTATTGTTCAATTCTTTTTATTTTAATAAGATCAAGTTTCTATGTATATACCTGGTTTTTGCTTTGCTATGTGAATACAAACTTGGGAAAATGTGGAGAGAAGACCAAGATAATAATTAATGTACTCAGTTGGCAAGCGAAGGGAAGTTAAAAGCCATGTGATTGTAGCCCAAACATTTAAATGTGTGGCTTAACTAATAGATTAAATGGTTTTTTTGGTTAATTTTAACTAAATTTTGGTAAAGACTTTTAAAAACTTGAGTTAAGTTGTTTAATCTATAGAATTCAAGTTCTAGACATTTAAAAATCTATTTTAAATAACAAAAAAACACAATATTACTTAAATTACTTGAAATTGTATCACTAATTTTGATGAAAAAAGCCATTTTTGATCTATAAAATAGAGTGCATAAATGTCTAAACATTTCTAACACATTCACATTTGTCAGTGTAAAATCCCAAGTCAACACAAATTGTTATTGTAGTGATAAATAATTTGAACACAACTAGGGGGAGCAATTCCACAATTCCATTGATTTATAACTACTATTACATAATTTGACTCTAACATCCTAGTTTAACTAGGCCAGGTTTTTGTTTTTTTAATCAAGGGGATTTTGTTCAATAATGAATATTTATTTTGTAATTTGTATAATTTAAATTCACGTAGTTTTTAAGTGTGATTTTTTGGAAAGTTGTTTGGTTTATTTTCGGGGGATTTTGTTCATTAATGAATATTTATTTTGTAATTTGTATAATTTAAATTCTTGTAGTTTTTAACTGTGATTTTTTGGAAAGATGTTTGGTTTATTTTCTGATCTTATTTGTTTAAAATCTCGGACATATTTATTGAAATTATAAGTGTCACAATTGAAGTGCCCAAGGGTTTTTGAGGGTGTTGAATCCATATATATAATCAAGAAAGCATTTTAAACAACACAAATTAAGATTTGACTGCAAAATGTTTAGCCAAATTTTGACTTGAGAAACTCTAAAACATCACACTTAAAAACTACTTTATTCAAATTAAATTAATAAATCATTAAAATAATAAAAAATCACAATCTTTAAGTGAGGAGGAACATTAACAGACAATCTCATCCCTTATTGTAAAACACTCAATTTAATCATCTTCTAAGTCAATTAAATATCATATTTAGATTTATAAATATGAAAAACTCTTTAAGGCACTTTGATTGTGCAGAAATTACAATCAAATTTATAATTTCAATAAATTCCTGTATAATTTTAGAAAAACTAATTAAAAAACCAACCATAAAAGTTTCCAAAAATCTCACTCTTTTATAAACAACATGAGCCTCAAAAGACAAAAGCTTCTGGAAAGTACAAAGAATTGAAATACGTATACACCACCTTTACTGACTGTAAGTGACATCGAGATTGGGAGGAACACATTCCGTTGGGTTACACATTCGCAGTTGTATGGAATTTATGCATCAAAAGGCGAGGTTTCCCTGGACTTATTATAACGAGGAAGGCACCCCTGGTCGTGAATAGCATGTTCCCATTCGCTTTTGAAAACAAAGCCAATAGTCAATAGCGTGTGGACAAGAAGAAACAAAGTCAATAACATCTTGTGTTGCCACAGTTTTGTGTGTGTTTGATATGGCCAAGTTTGGATTTCTATTTTTGTTGTTAAAATTTATAAGTATTCTAAAATACTCGGCTGGCGTTGCCTGAAAACTGTGAGATGGACAAAATAAAGGCGGAATTGAAAAATGGTGTCCTCAACATCACCATCCCCAAGGGCAAGGTGGAATCCAAGGTGATGGATATTAATATTGAGTGAGATGTTAAGTCCCTGTTAATGGGTATGAATCCTTTAGATGTAATGCGGCCTCTGTTTGGCTTATGACTGAGGATAAGTGTCTGGTAATTACTTATAGCGGATGATAAAATGTACAGTTAAAACGCATTTATTTGCCTTTTTGTTTAAATACTGGTAACGAATAAAACTAATGCGGGTCCCTATTGAAATTCGTGCATATCTTGCACTGGGTTTCACTCTAAAATAAGACCTCATCACAAGAAAACTATGAAGGTTAATTTTGTACAGCTCTATCTATTCATGGTCCTTTCTGTGCCTTTAATATATTTAGTGATTTGTGGTATATTCATGTTGCATCTTTTACATTAAAAGATAATAAATACATGCTATAAAGTGTAGTGTTTTAAATTTTAACACAAAATACTTATATATAATAATCAATGCAGCCTCGACCCCACAAGCACAAACTGCAACGCCCGTATCGATAGTTTCCAAGCTATGAAAAACCAACCCTCTCAATACCCTGTTACTTCATGTCATATCACATTCATTCTTTCATTGATGTTAATGTCACTGGTGTGCATTTAGAAATGCATCTCATATGTTAATGCCTTGCATAATTTAACCTTTCTAGGGCTTGTTCTCCTTGGTATAAAGTATTGAAGGGTATCGTAGACGATGCAACGAATGCTAGCACTACGGACGGTCTAGTTTCCACCACCTTCACAATGCGTCGAATATCAAGGTATGTACATTTAGTGGGTTTCATGGGTCGAGTCAGAGAGCCCATAAGCACATCAAGCATTGTGGAACTATATGCAAATCAAAGTTCTAATATAAATATGATAAAACTTATAATTTATTTTCAGTGGTAATTTGTTTGTGTTTTGTTGTGAATTAGGTTATTTTCCAGAGAAGATAAATGATTTAGACTCATCCAAGTATGGGAGCGAGAAACAACTAAAGGATGTCGTGAATGAATTCTACCGTTTTGTGTGTGGGCGACATCGTGATAAACCATCGGTGCAGAATGATAAATGAAACTATTGCATGTTCAATGGCAGGGATACAAACGAACGTCTAGCCTTGACATCAATCACAACAATAGCCAACTACACTGATGCCCCTGACATTAATCACGACCATAGCTCCATATAGGCCGACCCGTCGGAGTGGAGGAATTGGCTCAAGTCCAATGTCACTTTGATAGTTGGAGGTTCGAGTTCACTAAGAGGTATGTTTATGGAGAGGTAGTCCAATGTCACTTTGATAGTTGGAGGTTCGAGTTCACTAAGAGTTATGTTTATGGAGAGGTAGAGGGGTAGAAACAAATAAACACATAAATCTATTTCTAGCATATATCTATAGTGGTTTTTGGATTTTACACATTACAATGACCCAATCACGAGTATGTAAAGGACCACTCTTATTAAATAGGGAATCATGACAAACTCTAACTTTCTTTTCTCTTGCTAATTCACACTTGACAAATTTGTTCTTGACTTCTATTATTAGAATCATCTTAACTCAACTCTCCATGCATTGCATACATACGATAGTAATTTAGAGTGTTTTTTCATTTACATGGAAACCATGCTTCCTTGATGAGCAAGCGTCGAGGCAATGCCTATGTTTCTCTCTAATTAAATTGTTTCTCTCTAATTAAATTTTCTAGCGGAGTAGAATTGATTCTGGGTTGTTGGCACAATTGATTCGTCGGTGGGATTTCCACCGAAAAGTTTTCTGTTTCAGTTCTGATCAGTGGTATGAGCCCATTGAGGAGGGCATTTATTTTATCACTGCCCTATCCAGGAAAAGGGAAGATTTTCCCCAGTTCCATGATACTCTCCATTGTATTGCAACATAAAGCCAGCTTGTCTACTCTCAGAGATATGTTGGGGATCATGTAGTGCATCCAACAAATTTTCAGGTGTCTGGTGGACATTTATAAATTGATTCTTTTGGTGCAGAAGAGGTTAGGTGCCTCACATTATTAGTGAGTATCATTCAACACTATACTAGTGATGGGCCACGCATTAGTTACCCTCTTTTGTTTTATGTCGATTTTTTGGTGCAAAGGCCATGATGTATCATATGGTCTCCCATTTTTTTGTGGAATTTTTGTATGGATTTAAATAGATGTCATGTTATGATACATGGGAGGGTGAACTTCCCTTTTGCTTTAGAGTTTTTTTGTTTATTTTTTGAGAGGTTTCCGTAGACTAGGTCTATTTTTGACCATCACCCACATAAACCGATGAAAGAGCTGGGAATGCACATGTGGGGTGAGATGATGACCAGGAGGGGCCAACTGGAGTATCTAGTCAGGATTTACACCCAAGCAATAGGCCTACTAGCTAGGGAGGATGACCACCTGCTTTTCTTGGTGTCGTGTCCTTACGCAAGATCGGATTGGTGACAGTGTCCCAACATCCTCTTCACACTAGATGAGCTTGAAAATGATAGAGGTAATATTAGTGTTTTCGTTAAACTAGTATAGTTTCATTTTATTGTCTTAATTAATTAGAATAAAATTTATTCTAAAATGTGCTTTAACTTGTTTTATTATTATTTTTAATAAAATTGTCTAATTATTGTTTTGCACTATATATTTTGTAGATATCGACACATTCGTTAGGGACATGCCTCCTCTTCCACCGAAAGTAGATGTGGAGATGGCTGAGGTTGCGACAGGTGAGGCACATCCTCGGATGCATATGGGCATGGGCATGTGACTGCATAGGGATGATTTTAGGTTCAAGATGGAGTACTGTGATCGATTCTCTAAAATTTTGGTTGAGAAGGGAGTTCGCCCTATGACGAATCGAGACATCAGGGAAGATCCTAAGCTCCTGAAGCTCTTGAGGGACTTTCCACGTGATATGATGAGTCTTATGTGTCATACTTTCAGAGATACTAGGATACTCATAATGAAGACGGATGGGCATGCGGTAGATACACATGAGTCTTCACCTAGTACCACCCCATCAAATGATAATCGGGGTACTAGTGATCCTTCTGGTAGTAGCCCACCTCCTCCTCCTTCACCTCATGACCCAGTACTGCATGTTTCTCATTAGGTAACAAAATATCCACCTTCTCTTCCATCTCATAGTACGACTCATGTTGAGGTAGTTGACCATCCCTCGTCTTCTACTACAAACTAGGCAACCACTACTACTATTGTATCAAATATTTTATAGTTGTTATTTGACTTGATGTAGTTATTTGACTTGTTTATATATATATATATATATATATATATATATATATATATATATATAAAGGTGCATTTTTTTTGTTCATGTTGATGTACTTAATTTATATGTTGGTGTTGATATGTATATTGTTAGGTCATGTTAGATATGTTCATTTAATGTGCTTGCAGATAAATGTGTATGTGATAGCAATTATTTGACATGAGATGTATATTTGAGGATGTGTTTGGTAATGATGTTAGATTACAATGCTTGTGTTTTATTAGATGTGAACATGATGATAGTGCCCTCTTAGATTATTAGATTTGTGTGCAAGCTTATGACTTTTACATGTACTAGAGGTGTATATAATTAGATGATGTTAGCAAAAAATTTGAATGTGTATTTTAGATGATGTTTATGTTTATTAGATGGTTATCATCATGACATTTATTTTTATGAAATGATATTTATTATAGTTTATGTATTGGTGAACTTATATCAATTTTTTATATATATTGAAATTACATGAAAAACTACTTACTTTTTAAAAAAATGCAAAGATATTTTTACAAATTACAATGTTTAATATGGTTGAAACTATAATTGAAAAATTACCATAAATATTTTTCTATTGCTTAGATAGTTCATACATATTCATTCTAACCTAATTAATAAAATGTTTCAGTATTCATAAGGAAAAATTAATTAAAAGTAAAAATAATTAGGTAAGTTCTTAATAATTATTTAAATATAAATATTATTAATAATAAATTATTCAAACATACAATTTAAACAATGAAAAGTTCACATGGGTTATTATAGGAATAGAAAACACCTATAGAGATAGAAAAACCACTATAGAGATTCAAGTTTTGCATCTAAAAATAGATTTTTTATAATGAGATTCGATCCATCTTGGCTCTTGGTTGATACGTGGGTAAGATGGATCTATACTCGTTTATAAAATTAAATCTATGTTAAATTTAAAAACTTAAGTTAATGATTTATAGTTAATTAATTAATACAACTTAAAAAATCTATTTTAATAAAATTTAATTTATCACTAAGTTATGAGAGTTTCAAGCAATTTAAATTTAATATTTATAGTGAGTTTTACCAATTTAAATTAGAAATTTCTCTCTCTAAAGATGAAGAAGAAATGAAAAATAAGGCTTGTGAAGTTACTTCTAGTTGGGGATTTGTTGTATTGGAAGTTCTTAAAGTGGCAAGTGAAATTTTTTCTAGTAATAAATATATAACTTTTTGGTGCTATTTCCATTATTTAGTTGCTGTTGTGGTTTAATTTTTTTTAATAATAAATGAGTTAAATAATAGAAATATCATATTATTTTAGATTTAACTTTTTGACAAATAATATATTTGATTATTTCTTAATGAAGAACTCAATAAATATTATTTTTCTGCATACTTATCACGAGATAGTCATTAAAATTCATGTTTTCACATTTCTCCTAGCTAATATATCATGTTTACAATGATTATACATGTCTAATTAAATAATTTACTTATAATACATAAAAAATATATATTTATTAACATAATCTAATAAAGGAAAGAAAAATGCATCACCAAGTCCATTTAGAAAGGTCTCTTAATCACCATCACACTTTTATCATTAATTCTAAGCCATAAAATTATTTATTAATTCAAATTTATTTATAATTACCATTGAAAAGAAAATTCAAAACTCTTCCATTATCCACGAAGAAAAAATTAAAACCTCTCATGCATCCATGTAAGTGTTGGGCTCTAAAATTGACACATTTTCTTACTCTGTTCTTTATCCTTTCATTAATTTTCCGAGTCTTTTATGTATATAATATGGTAATTTGTGTGTTGAGAACTTTAAAAAGCAATTAATAAAGTATTTCATCATTTTATTCTCTAAACAAATTGATTTGACCATGAAAAGATGAGTTACACTTACAATTCGAAATGATAACTGACACAGATGTTGATAAGCAAGAGCGAGTTACACATAGTTGCTCGAGTTAGTTGTGACTTGGATAAGTAAAGATTAACGATCATCATGGAAAGACCAGCTGTGAAAGAGATTTTTGCCATCTATTTCATGGGAACTCAAGGGATTTTTTAACTCCAATTGAGCATCCTAAAAATCTTTCGATTCTAAGGATCACTCCTTTATTTTTAATTATGGACTTAGTTGTGATTATAAAGGCGAGGAATAAAGCCTCAGTGAAAAAATATTTTTTACTGTTCTTCTTATGCTTATGCTCTGAAGTTTTACAGACATTGTAATATTGTTGTTGATTAATATAATGGAGACTTACATGGTTTAGTTTTAATTCTTGCACTGATTTCGCTATAAGGAGGTTGACTTCTAGTGATCGTGGGCCTAATCTCAGAGTGACTACCGTCCTCTTTGTGTTGGGTGTGGAGCCTGATTATCTTCTTTATTCAAAGGTCTTTGTTTCAGCCAGATGTATATCCCAGGAAGACTGTACATCCCTCCATGCAAGGTGGGGGAGGGGGGGGGGTTGCGGGGTGGCCTGTTCCCTCGTGGGGGTCCGGGGTGGGGTGGGGGCATCCCCTCTGGTTGGGGGTATGGGGGCAGTGCCCTCGAAGCTAAAAAAATAGATGTAAAATTGCATTATAAAATGTTGTAATTTCACTGTCAATATAAGTCGTTCATTAGGCGGATGATATGACAGTAAAAATTATGTTTAATTTAGGGTTTTTTGCCCTAAAAGGAAACCCCTTGCTAATATATGAGGGAATTGTATTGGGGCTATGCATATGTGTATTTTGAGCGAGAAAGAGAGAGGAGATTGTGTGGGAGCGAAGAGGAAATTACATTGGATATGTTGTAGGTTGTGTCTCTTCATTTTGCTAGATAATATAAAAGGAAGGACTAGTTGTTTCTCCATGGACGTAGCCCAAATTGGGTGAACCATGTATATTTGTGTCTCTCTTGTTTTATGCATTTTCTATGCTTGTGTTTCTGCAATATTTTATGTGATCCATTGCTCTGTAATAAATAACTTATAACAATTAGTATCAGAGTTGAAGGTCTATTTGGTTGATAAACTCATAGGAGAGAAGGGTTCTTGGTTCGAGTGGGAGCAATGGCGGAAGATGGTAGGTTTAGGGTCGAAAAATTTAATGACCAAAACTACCAATGGTGGAACATGTAGATGGAATATTATCTGTATCAAAAAGTTTTGTACTTACCATTGAGTGGAAAGACAAAGAAGTCGATAAGTATGAAAGACACATAATGGGATACTCTTGAGAGAAAGACACTTAGAACAATACGGTTGTGCCTAGCAGCGTCGGTAGCCTTTAATATTTGAAAGGAAACGACAACAGAGGGTTTAATGTCAGCATTGACCAAACTATATGAAAACCCTCGGCCTCAAATAAGGTATTTATTATGAAAATTTATTTAATATGAAGATGTCAGAAGGTGGATTTGTTGCTGATCATTTAAATGAATTTAATATGGTTACTAGTTAGTTAAGTTCTATAAAGGTAAATTTTTATGATGAATTTAGGGCTCTGTTATTTCTGTGCTCATTGCCAGAAAGTTGGAATGGTTTAGTTATGGCCATTAGTAACTCTATCTCTAGATCTAGCACTTCAAAGTTTGATGATGTTGTCGGTGTAATTCTTAGCGAGGAAATGCGACAAAAAATCTCCAATGAGACGTAAGGTAATTCTTTGACTACAGAGACTAGGGGAAGCAAAATAGAAAAAGGAAAGAGCCTAGGATATCACAGTAAGTTAAGGAAAGGCAAATCCAAGTCCAGATCGGGGATAGTGTGTTGGAAATGAAGGAAGAAAGGACACCTGAAGAAAGACTATAAGTCTCAAAAGGGAAAAGAAGGAGACGCGCAACAAGAAAAGAATCATGAAGCGAATGTAACTGGTGATGTGTTGCAAGATGCTTTGATTCTTTCATTAGAAAATATTATTGATGTCTAGGTGGTAGATTTAGGGGCCTCATTCCATGCCACACCTGATAGGAAACATTTTCATGATTATGTTCAAGGAGATTTTGGACAAGTTCGTTTGGGTGATGATAAACCCTGTAAAATCATTGGAATGGGTAAAGTTTCCATAAAACAACAGAATGGAAACCAATGGTTATTGAAGGAGGTAAGGCATGTTCTATATTTGAAGAAAAATATAGTTTCAATAGGGCAGTTGGGAGTTGAAGGCTGTGTAACTACTTTTACAGATAAAACTTGGAAGGTGATTAAAGGGGCCCTAGTAATAGCAAAATGAGGAAAGTTGGTACATTGTCTTTAAGAAATGGTATTTCTAATTTTATTAATGCTTTAATCTCTACAGGAGAAGATACAAATTGTGGCATCATAGGCTTAGGCACATGAGTGAGAAGGGGATGAATATTCTTCACCCAATAATTTTTTTTCTAGGTTTGAAGCATGTTGATTTGGAATTATGTGAGAATTGCATTTATGGAAAATAGAAGAAAGTCAGATTCCTCAGAGTTGGGAAAGAAAAGAAGAGAAAAAAATTAGAGCTTATGCATACAGATGTATGGGGACTACGTCAGGTATCATCTCTCAATGGCTCTCTGTTACATAGTATTTTGTCACACCTCCTGCACTTCCCTGTGTCATGCCTCAGAGTGCCAAAATCTTGAGAACTATGCAGTGTACCCATCTTGATATGTAGTCCATATCCTCCGTGAAGAACTAATGGAAGCTTCCTTGAGATTTTTTTAAGAAAAATGAGCTCAAAACCCTAATTTTTGGGTTAGCATGACAGTGACATTGCCCTCTCGTACTAATGGCATATTGCACCATATGAACCTCATGCTATTAGCGTGGATTTTTCCTAGATAATCAAGCTGATCCCTAAAATGAAAGTTTTCCCAAAGTGGAGGAGAAGCTTCATGATTTAGGGGCTTCCAGAACAACGAGCTGGATGATGTTGATTGTGGATGTGTTTGAATTCTCCTAATATTACTTTTGATCTTATCCCTATAAGCTTCCACCTTGAGATGAGGACCTTCCCCTATCTTTGGTGAAATCCTAACTCCCTCTCTTTGCCTATATATTTATTCCCCTCCATTCCCAAATGGTTGGTCTATGATTATTTGCACCCTTGTGCTGAGATAATGATTACATGCTATTCATTTTGGTTAGGAGAAGGAGTGCTTGGAGAGTTTGTGTTTGGACTTGGACATTCACTCAAGGAGGGCTTCCAACATCAAGGCCTAGTTTGTATGCTTCCTCTTTTGTTTATTAGTATATACAACTGTTGGTTCAATTTACATAAATGTTTGTGTTGATGCTTCATTTATCTTAATGCTCCTTGATCTGTTAAATGGATTATATTTGAATTATGTTGGTCACACTTTTATTCTTTATTGTGTTTTTGGTCTCTTGTGAAGGTATTCAAATTCCATGAGAAACAAGGATTGAGCCTGGGGGAGCAAGCGATCAAGATATTCAACAAAGGAATGCATCATAGCATCAGAACAAGGTAGGCCTCCTTCCTCTCCTTTAATTTCAATTGTAGTATAGGAAAGTGTCTTGTAGATTGTCTTGTTTGTTGCTAGACCCACTCATTAGGCTAGAGGGATTGTCTTTGTCCACAAAGAGGATTTACCTACACAAAAAATGGTGAATCTGCTGGGACGCTATAACCTTTCCATCCATTTCTTCAATCTAATCCTTTGATTAGTTTGACCAACCATTGAGTTTTTGGCTTGTGTGAGTCAGTATAGGTTTGCACAATCACTAATTACTACCTTAGAGTGCTAAGTCTGGATTGTTTTTTGGAATCTTTTTGTTTTTTCCCATATTCCTCTTTCAATGTGAGTTTTATCAGTGGCACTCACGTTAACATCGCTAGTTTTTACTTGTATAATCGCCCTGAAAACCCTATTTTCCATTGTTTTCTCGCGCTAAAAATCAACACAGTTTTTGCTATATAAAGTAGTGCGGATGACCCCGACCAACACGAGTTTTTCTATGAAAATTAGCGCTAATGAACCTGTCAGCATGGGTTTTGCTATCTAAAGTAGCGTTGATCCTTGAATGTGAGAAATTTTAGGGTTTTTGCCTTAGAATCCAGTGTGTCTTGGTCCATGAGGTCTTTTCCCATCATGTGTGCTTGGATTTGTCAGTGTTTTTGATTTATTGTCTTGATTAATTTATAAAATTTGTCTCATTGGCTTTGAAGTGAAATTTGATTGAGTTCTATGGTTTCTAGTCAATTGGTCATCGTTTGTTACTTGTTGGTGTCATTGAGATGTTGGTTTTGCTAATTGATTGAGTGTTGTTTTCTGTGGAAATCATTAAAAATGTTGTTTTGCATTTGTTTTATCCTGTCTTTCAAAATTTAATTTTTGCGAAAATGCATTAGATTAGTTGCATTGAAAAGTTAATTTTTTGAGATTCATCATTGAAAATAGATTACATTTTTCGGTGATTGAAAGCTAAAGACTCTATTAGGTGCATCAAGTCATTCAAAACGAAAAGAAAATCATAACTCATATATTAAGTGCATCTTAGTAAAGTTAAAATCATTTTTATTTCGGAGAGTTGCATTTAGGATAGTTGAAAGTGAAAATATTTTTTACTTTTGGCATTGCATTTTGAAGGCGAAAGTGAAAGTTAGTGGAAGACATGTTGTTTGATGCATTATTTATTGTGTTTCTTCCCTTCAATAGTCTAGATTTCATTGAAGTGGAAAATTTCCTTTCTAATATAGCTACATCTTAGGGATTCATGTGACATCATTTTGAGCCTCAAATTGAAACCTAATTCAAGAAAAAATTTAAAATTTACTGAATTATCATAAGGAGCATTTGGAACTTAACACAAAAAAATAGAGGTCTAGGCTAGAGATGTGTTCCGACGTTTATAAACCTAGCAGCTATTGTTAACTGCTTGCATTGTATCCCGGGGGTGAAATCTCATTCCAGTTCAAAAGTATATCGAAGGTTATCCAGTACCTTCGGGTATATCAGAGGCACTTCAGCATGGCAAGTATATGAGAATGCTCTCACCGAACAGTTATGCATTAGACATCGCTAACACGGACTCGTGCTCCCCGTACCATCAAGTATATATTGGGAGACCCCACTAGGTTGCTATCTTTTAGCCACAAGTAATTGAGTCAGTTTCCTTATAAAAATGATACACCGAACACAACATTCGGGGAGATTGGCCATCGTACATTAAGTCCTTGGTTCCGGGTAAGGTGTATATTTCGGTTCATGGATACTTGGTAAACCCTCTTGCCTAGATTACCCCTCTTTTATTTTGTTTTGTTAATTTCTAAGATCAATTAATTGACCGCGGAAAAACATCCTTCGTAGATATTAGGTTGATATTGATGGAAACATTTCCTGAGTCTACCAGTCAAGGAAACCCCTCTGACAGGAATCCTAGTCCTTTTCTTTCTTTTGGAAATATTGGTGCTCCCTATATGGCAACATTGTCCCTTCCTGGATTGGCCATTGGTTTGCCAGTTTGGTTATTTTTGACCTCGGTGATTTCGAGTGTCTAAACTGCTTTTCAACCGATTTATCCTCCACCTAAACAACATTAACATGATGTTGATCCTAAAGTTGACCTCTCGCCTTCTTCGCATATCTCTTCATCTCGTTCTTCCTCTTCGCCTAGTGAATGTCTGGATTCTAGTAACCAAGAAGCTAAGAAGAAGAAGAAGCAAAATAAGTTAGGGAGTAACCAAGCATCCATTGCTATGGATGCAAATGATGTAGAAAAATCTTCCAATCAACCCTAAAAAGTGAAATTCCCTTGCACGTTATGTAAGGGTGACCACTTTCTTTGGAATTGTCTTGGTATTCCCAAGGTCTTAGAAGTTTGATTTAGAGGTTCACATCGACCTTTATCATCAGCCTCTAGGAATCATGTTTTTGATAAACATTCAACTAGTAATAATAAAGCCCATGGGAAAAAGGGAAAATTCAATTTCACTGTAAGTTGTGTGAATGTAATCATCCCATTCACCTTCATAAGAATCTTCCAAACAATTGGAAAACCTTACTACTTCCTAGCCTGTCTTCTGATTGGTTATCAGAAGCTTTCCCCTGATCCTTCACTAGTTGATCTAATGATTGATAAAAAATCATCTTTGGTCAACCTTGCTCTCTCTGAAAGTGAGTCTTATGGATCCATTCTCGACCAACCATTGGTTGAGAAAATGGTAGACCCGACTCCACCTTCAGTTAACCATACCTTTTAGGTAGAGAGTGAATCTCATATTGCTCAGGTTCTTTTGGTGTCTTCAGTTTCAAATGAACTGGAAGGGAATCCTCTCGTTCTCTAAGTGCATGACAACAATTCTCCTATTCCCATAGAGCAGGATCGAAACTCTCCTATTCCTATGACACCCCGTCCAAGTAGTTTGGTCACTTCTTTTGATTGGAGTCGACTGATAGGATATCACCTTCCATCTTATGTGCCTTTCCAGATTATAGTACAAGCTTACAATATGGCTGTACCTAGCACAATCATAGAAGAGGGTACATATGTTAGTATTCTACCCTCAACTATTTGGCAAGATTTAGGTTCTCCGCAGCTTGTCCCCGTCACCTAGAATATGCTCGCATTTAACAGAGGAACTAGTCAACCATTAGGGATCCTTGCTAAGTTGCCTATTATTTTGGGAGGAAAGACTATATATATAGCCATGATGGTTGTCCAAGGCCCATTGGATTTTAATCTACTCCTTGGCCTTGACTATGTTTATGTCATGGGAGCTCTTGTTTCTTCCCTCTTTCGAGTGATGTGTTTCCTGCATGAAGGTAGCATTTTGATCATTGATCATTTTACATTCATTGGTCTTGAATCAAATCCCAATCAACCATCATCCCTAAATGGTTCTTATATGTAGGTAGTATCACCCTCGCCACAGGTTAATTACGTGGCCACCTGTGCCATGCCCACATCTACTGATGATCTAGTAAGTGATGTAGTACATCATGTACTGGGGTCATTGGAGCCTGATTTTTCCATTGGATCTCTGGACATGTATACCTTCCACAATGTTTTTCTCCCATCTGATGAGAATCTCCTGGAATCCATGGTTTCTTTTGGTCTATGATTAGGTCTTTGGAGCAGGGTTCTGTGTCTCTTGTCAAGCTCCTTAAAAAATGAAACAAGGGATATGAGGATAGTTCTTTTACTATCGAAACCTCGTTAAAAAATGAAATAGGTCCCATGATGATAGTTCTTTTACTATGTCAACCTCGTTAAAAAATGAAATAGGTTATCAACATGGTTTCTTTACTTGTGTCAAGCTCGGTAAAAAATGAAACAAGGTGTCATGAGCATGGTTCTTTTCCTCTTTCAAGCTCATTAAAAAATGAAAAAAATCCCCTTCCAATTTGAGTCTTTGATTAGATCTTGTAAAACCCCAGTCAAATATTTCACTTGATATCATACGTAAACCTTCATTCCATTCACATGTTAGTAACTAGTAGTTTACTTAGGTGCATGAAATGAATCTTGGGGGGCATGTTCCTCGAATTGAGCCATTATGTTGGGGGCATGCAAACTCATATCAAGCATAGTTTATCTTTGTTTCAAGCTTGTCTAAAACTGAAACTAAATCCAAGCATACTTTTTTCTCATGTTTCAAGCTTGTGAAAAAATGAAATTATCTTCAAGTATACTCAAGCATAGTTTCCCATGTTTCAAGCTTGTGTAAAAATGAAACCATTCCCACTTTACATCTCGTGATTGTTGTTTTTATCAGCTAATTTTTGTGAGATGAGCCTTGGTTTGTCCATTCCATCGCCACCATCTCTTTAGCTAATCATTCGCTTTCGGTTCTTTTACCTTTTCCTAAGGAACATCTACAATGAGTGGTATTATTAGCCAACCTCTTGACCTTTACATGTTTTGAGAATTTCCATCATCACTGGAACCATTTTCTATCCTTTTATACCACTCGTTCCTCCAGGAGGAGTCATCTTTAAGCTCTTTTCTGACTCTCGAAAAATGAAAAGATTGCCAAGTAATTGTCGTTTCTAACTCATTAAATAAAATTAGGTGACTTCTACTTAGTATAAGTTTAACCCTTTTCTGGACTAAGATATACTATTGTACGAAAAAGGAACACCTTAGTTGAACATGGCTAGGAGGTTCTCTCAAATATTTTTTTCTACCTTTTCGGGTTCAAGAGACAAATTACGAAAAGGACTTGATGGAGTTTTCTTTTTCAAACTCTCTAAATATGAAAAAGACACCGAGTTACTCTTCCGTCAGAATTGTAAAAATTAAACGACGAAAGACTTGTTAGATTGATGAGACTGAGTTTGTCCTTCATAGGAATTGTCAAACTTACTAGGATGGATTCATTCAAAGAATGAACTTATATGCAAGCATATGTTATCCCCTTCAAGCTTGTGATTAAAAATAATTTGGTACTCACTAGAAATAGTGGGGAAAAAGTGAAAGTGAAACATCTCTTATATAAGAAACATGTCGCTCTTGAACATGACACTCATCTGTTTCTCGTGTCGGGTTTGGGATATCGTCACTTAGTCACTTGTCCTTTCAGGTTTGGGTAATCCATTTTTCCTCTCATCTGACTATTCCACTTTGTCATCATGGTCCTTGGTCCTATGTTGAGTCAAATTTTTCCACACTTCGGAGTCGTGTCACCGATATGTTGAAGAGAAGTCCTATTTGCAATTTTTACTACCTATACATTGTCTGACCTTTTTCCACGATCCTGGATCATTTTTGTTTATTCCACTTTATTCCTCGTTTCATGTCGATGATGAGGGAATCATTATGGTCCTCCTTCAATGGGTCATTTCCTATCAAATTCATCTCATTATCTAGGAAGATGAATTCGAAACTCCCTTTCAGTGCCTACGAGCTTACATACCTTAATGGAAATTTCTTCACATTCGATAACATGTTTTCATCATTAGCCTTTGATTGGATGATTCCACAAGTGTTCGACTTCAAATTCATTTTCACATTCACAGATTGTACTGTCGTACTTTGAGAGCCATTGTTATTATTGGTGGTTTCTCTCGTGCTTGTTAACAGTTCACATCATTAGTTGATAATCAGGTGGTTTTCTAGAATGTTTGACTTCGAAACATTCATTCGCATGTTAGAATTCTTACTTTGATTGGGTTGGAATGGAGTGCAAGACCCCGAGTTTTGTTCGATATAACTCAGGCTACGTGGAGTTATGTATTATTCATGATTATATACATGTTTCCTCTATATAAATGGTTGTGACCATGTCGTGGGACCTTATATCTATTATGATGATGATCCTTCTATATCGGGTGGTTGCATCCATGCCATGGATATTAGACTTCTAGATGGTCCTTTTCATTTGGATGGTTGTGCCCATACCATGGATCTTTTCACATGGTCCTTTCTATCTGGATGGCTGTGTCCATTCCATGGATTCATGTTTTGATATATATCACAAAGGTATCAGATATGTATATGTAGTCCTTGATTTGCAGGTCTCATGAAAGTGTTTGTTCTAGTCCTTACACTAGCTCGTAAAGCATCTCAACCATCACTCCTTGTTTTGCCTTCATGCTTTAGGGGGCATCTGTTACACAATATTTTATCACACCTTCTGCACTTCCCTGTGTCATGCCCCTGAGTGAAAAAATATTGACAACTATGTAGTGTACCCATCCTGATATGCAGTCCAGATCCTCCCTGAAGAACTAATGAAAAGCTGTCTTGATATTTTACTGAGAAAAATGAGCTCAAAACCCTAATTCTGGGTTTGCACGATTGTGACATTGCTCTCTCGTGTTGATGGCAGGTTGCAACATATGAGCCTTGCTTTGCAAGCATGCATTTTGCCTGGATACTTGCGCTGATCCCTAAAAGGAAAGTTTTCCTAAAGTGGAGGAGAAGATTCGTGATCTAGAGGCTTACAGAATGACAAGTTGGATGATGTTCATTGTGGATGTGGTCGAATTCTCCAAATATTACCCTTTGATCTTATCTCTATGAGATTACTCCTTGAGATGAGGACCTTCCCCTATATTTGGTGAGATCCTAACTCCCCCTCCCTACCTATATATTCATTCCCCTCCATTCCCAAATGGTTGGTCTCTGATTATTTGCACCCTTATGCGAGATAATGCTTACATGCTAGTCATTTTGGCTTGGAGAAGGAGTTCTTGGAGAGATTGTGCTTGGACTTGGAAATTCACTCAAGGAGGGCTTCAAACATCAAGGCCTGGGTTGTATGCTTCATATTTTTTTTACTAATATATACAACTACTTGTTCACTTTCCATAAATGTTTGTGTTGATGATTCATTTATCTTAATGCCCCTTTGTCTGTTAAGTAGATTGCATTTGAATTATGCTGATTGCACTTTTATGCTTTGTTGTGTTTTTTGTCTCTTATGAAGGTATTCAAATTCCATGAGCAATGAGGGCTGAGCCTGGGGGAGAAAGCGATCAATATATTGAACAAAGGAATGCATCATAGCATCAAAATAAGGTAGGTCTCCTTCCTCTCCTTTAATTTCGATTGTAGTTTAGGAAAGTGTCTTGTAGATTGTCTTGTTTGTTGTTAGACCTACTCATTGGGTGTTGGGAACAGGATCCCCCAAGGACAGTTTTGGGGCTAAAAGCCCATGTTTTGGGTCCAACCTTGTAATAAAGTTTTAAAGTCTCCACATTTTGTGGGCGCGGAGTGTGAAGGTGTTAGGAGTCATAAAGGGTTGTCTGCCCTTATTTTGTAAGGTAAAGTAGGATATAAAAGATCTACCCATGGTCCACGGACCATGGGATTTTATAAAAAGAGTTAAGTAAGTAAGCTCTAAGTAGTTCAGAGGAGTTATAGTGGAAGAAGAAATCTTGAGCAATAAGGAGAAAAGTCTAAGTTTTTGGTCGTAGCGTAGGTAGAGGCTCTGCAGTTGAGTGCGTAGAGGCCTAGGGTAGAAGTCCGCAGTTGAGTGCGCGAACCCCTACAGCTATGTGCGCAGGGCAGATAGAGTCTATAATCATTTGAAGATATAAATAAAGAGAAGTATTCTACATGTTACACGGTAAATTGTTACTGTCTCCTTGTCAGTCTCCCTACTGTGTCATGAAGTCAAATCCATCATGCTCATGTTCTCTGAAATGGCCAAAAAAACCTCTTTGCCTAAGTTTATTGGATCATCGCGACTGTTATTGAAATAACCGCGCTGACTGGCGGATGATAGTGCAATTGGTGCGCTACCAGCGCGGAAGTACACGGGTTTCCCGCGCTGACCTGATTTCATAGCCAGCGCCTCCTCTGTTTGTATTAAGTCGCGCTGACCAGACCTCTTCTGTCATTGAGATGCGATGTCAGCGCGCCAGTCCAGTTATACACCCGCGCTGATCCTGTTTGGGCGAGTTTGTTCTAACAGCCAGCCTTCCAGATGACTCCAGACCTGGTTGTTGGCCTTGTGAATGTCGCCCTCCCTTCTATGGCATGTCTGTTCGTCATATGACCCACCTTTCTTGGAGATAAGCTTATCCATCCACCCTCCATGGAGACTCCTTCTCCTATATAAGCCTCCACCATTGCCATGAGCAGCGAGTTTTTGACATATAACTTTGACATAGAGGAATTCATAGTGCTTTAGTGCTGCTCTTAATAGGCAGTTGGTGTGTTAAGTGTGGATTGCTAGAGAGCTTAGGGAAGGTTATGAAGTCTTGTTGCCTTGTGAGAGAGAGAGTTGTTTGTCTTGGGAGATCTACCTCCAAGGGTGAATGCTTATGAGACTTGATGGCTGGACCCTCTTGAGAAGGACTCAGCGTCAGAACATTGGTTGTACCTTTCTCTGTTTTTGATTAATAAAAGATAGATGACTACTGTTATGGTTCCATTCTCATTTGTCTTGTAATGGTTAATGTGAATTACATCCTTTCTGACTGATGTATAGTTGCTTTTATTAGATTTCACGCTTGTGTTTGTTTCCTCTTTGCATGTGCAGGTGTCCATCCACGAGGATAGTGGAGGATCGTGACCGACCAGAGCAAAGGAGCGAGAGCGACATCTCTTCATCAAACAATAGCGCTGGAATCCAAGTAGGTTTTCATTGCCCACTTTTTAATTGCAACTAGGAACTTGCAGAGTAGCATTGATTGATTGTTGCTAGACCCGTTCTGGGCTAGTAGGGATCGCCTCTATCAGTAGAGGGGATTTACCTTTCCAACAATTTGGCGACTCCGCTGGGGACGTCGCTTGTGTCTCTTGTTGTTCATCCTTGTTTTTAGTTTGATTGTTACTATCTTTTCAAAGATTGGGGATTAGTTCTTTGCTTTTTTGATTTCCTGGTCCACTCTGGGAAATGCCTTAATTGTTTAAAAAGCCATTACTTTGGTCTGGGATCTTTTGGTTTGATTCTGCCTGTTTTGTAGCCTCAGCGCGGTTTATTTCAGAACAGTCATACTGACGTCGCGTATCTGTTTCTTTGACTTCACTGTCATCGCGCTTGTACGTCTAACAGTAGCGCTGACCTTGTTTTCGAGCCAGCGCTCTTAAGTCGTGTCCTTCCGCGCTGACAACGCAAAGTTGCTACAAGTGTTGTCTGGTCAGCGCCCAGTTGCTGAGGGTCACCCGCGCTGATCCTGTAGAATTGAATTTTGTCCAAATTTGCCTCCTGAACCTGTTGGTTTGACTATCCCCTACTCTTTCCACCTGGTTTATGACTTGATTTCTGTTGTCTGAACTGTGAGATACTTGCTTGCGAAGTCTTGTTCCGCAAGGGTTCGTTTATTGCTTGTTTTTCGGTTTTTGCAAAACCTTCCTCTTCGCTTTTGCTGCTTGGTTTGTATCTTGCCATGACTTTTATAGTTGCTGGAATGTGTTGAATCTCTGTTTGACTGGTTTTAACTCCCATCCTCCGGGTGTTTGCTTTTCTCTATTGATTTTGCACCCTAACCCTAGGGCATCTAGTGGCCATGTGTGTGTCAAGCCTTCCGTGGGATCTTGTTTTCTTGTTTGACCAACCAACTTTAGATTTTCTTTCTACATTTGCTCAGTGATTGTTGAAGTGTTTTTGGTTGTTTTCCAAGCGATTTACTTCCTCCTTGTTTGAATTCCTTTTTGTCTTGCTGAGCTTAGATTACATAGCTCGAACAAGCCTTAGTTTTTCCTTTGATTTGGAAAACTGTTTTGGTGTCTTGGGAACTTTGTTGTGTTTTCATTGAGTGATTTTATTCCTTTTGATCGGTGTTGTTGTCTCTCAAAATTCATTTTAAGTGCTTTATGCCATTGAAAAGAAAATCAAACTAATATCTTTTGCATTCAATAGTTAAAAAGGAAAGGAACATTTCGTTGATTTTTATTCCCAAAAGAAAAGTTTCGTTTCCTTGCCATTAACTGCATTAGATTGTTTGATTGCTTGTGTTCATTTTGTTTGATCGAAAAATTCCTAACCTTCTCATAGTTAGAATTCATCGAACGAAATGATGTTCTTTGGCATGTAGTTTGCATCTAAGTAATTGTGAGAGACCATACGGTAGGACCTAAAATCAAAACTTAATTCAAGATCAACCATAAAATAAACTGAATAAACCTAAAAACGCATTGGAACTTAACGCAAATATCTAGAGGTCTAGGCTAGAGATGTGCTCCGGCGTCGTTAAACCTAGTCACTTTTGTTTCACATTACAGTTGGGTGATTCCTCCTTGTGTGATTCAACTGTGGTCTAGTACGGACTTGTGCTCCCACATACCGTTGAGTATATGGGGAGACTCCACTAGGTTATCATCCTTGATCCATAGGAAGCTGAGTCTACCGCCTTGTGAGCCGTAACGCACCGAACACAGCATTCGGGAAGATTGACTGCAGTACAGAAAGTCCTTGGTTCTCATAGGATTGCCAAGGTGTATAAGCAGTTTTACGGATTGCTTGGTAAACCCTTTGCCAAGAATCTCCAGAGCAGTCACTTTTGATCCTTTTCAGACTCCTTAAAAGAAAAGGTTCCAGTGAGCGTCTTGTCACTTCATTCTAATTAAACATTCGAAGGGGACTAGAGTCATCTTTTCGTCCTTTTCTCGACTCTTGAAACATGAAAAGGTCAAGTTTAGTTCCTGTGTCTTAAAAATTTATTCGGACACGATAACATTACCTAGTTAAATCTTGTGTGCGTTAGCTTGAGTAGGTTTCTTTTTGCGATGGCAACTTTTCCAGGGTTCACCAACCCAAGTTCCCCTCCTGACGGGAATCCTAGCCATTTCCCTCCTCTTGGGAATGTTGGTGCTCCTTATATGGCGACGTTATCCCTTCCGGGGTTAACTGTCGGGTTGCCTGTTTGGTTGTTTTCAACCTCTTTGGCCCCTGCCGTGTCGGCTTCTACTCCATCAGTCCCTCCACCTGAACAACATCATGTTGATCCTAAGGTGGATCTCTCCCCTTCAACGCCTACTTCCACGTCCTCATCTTCTACTTCGCCTAGTGAAGACCTCGTTTCGAGTAACCAGGTGGCTAAGAAGAAGAAGAAGAAGACCAAGAAGAAGAAGTCTCCTAAGGGAGAGGCTACAAGTATAACTTTTACTCCCTCGAGTACACCTGAAGTCGGGCCCCCTTCCGCTCCTCCGCGGAAGGTTAAGTTTCCTTTTCGATTATGCAAGGAGGACCATCTTCTTCGTCATTGCACTGGCATTCCCAAGATCTTAGAAGTATGGTCTCATGATCCGGCCCGCCCTTCATCGTCCACTGAGGCTCACGGCGATGCTACCCCATCAGTTGGGAATGGCAAGGGAAAAGGGAAGATTCGAATCCCCTGCAGACTTTGTGAAGGCAATCATCCCCTTCACCTTTGTCCACTCATGGATAAAGCCTCCACTGCCCCCCTGCAATGAAGCTTGGGGGGCATGTACCTTGTTTTGCATCATTATGCTGGGGGCATGCGAACTTATAACAAGCATAGTTTTTCGTTTCAAGCTTGTGTAAACATGAAACCGATTTCCAGCAGAGTTCTCATGTTCAAGCTTGTTGTAAAAAATAACCCATGCCCCGAGTCACCTTTAAGCTCTTTTTTGACTCGTAAAATATGAAAAGATTGCCGAGTATTTTTTCCCTTTTTGACTCGCTAAAGAGAATAAAAATGGTGGTCTTCTTTCAGCTCTTTTCTGACCATTTAAAGATGAAAAGATTGCCGATTTATTCCTCTCGACTCGTTAAACAGACATGAGAGGTGGTCGTCTTTAAACCCTTTTCCGACTGTTTAAAAACGAAAAGATTGTCGGACCCTTGTCGTTTCCGGTTCGTTAACGGTCACGAAGCGGCGTGATTTTGATCGCTTTTTTACTTTTTCAGATCAGAGTCACTATTCATGAAAAGTACTCCTCGATCGTAATGATTGGGCAGTTATTTCGAGCATAGTTTTATACTTTTTCGGGCTTGAGAGACACAACTTTACGAAAAAGGACACCCCTGGAGTCTTCTTTTCGCTGTCTTTTCAGACTCTCTAAACAGGAAAAGATGTCGAGTTCTTCCTTTGTCAGACTCGTTAAAACTTAATGACATCAAATTCCGTCGAAATGACGCTCCTCAAGCATATGCTATCCCCGTCAAGCTTGTCATCCAAAAATAACTGGGGTACTCGCCAGAAATGGTGGGGGAATAAAGGAATCATAATCGTCGTCATCGGCAGTATGTCGCTCTTGAACATGGCACTGTTTGTATTCGTGTCTGGGTGGGGACATCTCATCTCGTCTCACATTTGCCTCCATGGGTTTGGGTTATCCTATTTGACCATTCATCTGCTCATCGTCTTTTCATCATGACCCCTGGTCATTTGACCTCAAATACTGCCCAATCCGTCATTGTGCCGACGATATGTTCAAGAGAAGTTGGCCTCTGCAAGAATACTCAACCTCCCTCCGATATCTCGCACAAAAATATTGTCTCTTTCTGTCTTGTGTCGATGATGTGGGAAACATTATGGCACACCTTCGACGAAGATCACCCCCTGTCGACTTCAGCTCATTATCCAGGAAGGTGACCTAGAGACTCCCTTCAGGTACCTTGGAGCCTGCATGCCTCAATGGCAGGTTCTTCATGTTTGACGCGAGGTTTTCATCATTGGCCTCCGATTGAATGATTCCGCGAGTGTTTGACGCCAGTTCATTGATTTGCACGCTGCGAATTGTACCTATAGTACCTTGAGGACCATTGTCATTATTGGTGGCCCCTCTCGCGTCTGTTAACAGTTTTCATCATTGACTGGTAATCAGACGATGTTCATGCATGTTCAACTTCAGCTCATGTATTCACATGCTTGAACATGTACTTTGTTTGGATTGGGATGGAGCGCAAGACCCTGGTTCTAGTCTATTGTGAACCAGGCTGCGATTTTGTGGATTGTTATTACATGACTCATTGATGGATGGCTGCGCCCATACCTGAGTCTTTTAGGATGGCTGCGACCATACCTTTTTGTCATCATGGTCTCTTCAGCTGGGTGGCTGCGTCTATACCACAGACCTTCTTCGTATGTCTTTTGGATGGCTGCGCCCATGCCTAGACTACATGTAATCGAGATATCAGTTGTACCTACGTCCAGGTTCTTCCTGGTGGTGTTCCGGTTCAGCAGTTTTGTGAAGCATTTCACCCCTCCCACTCTCTCGGGCTTCCTGCTTTAGGGGGCATCTGTTACACAATAATTTGTCACTGTCTCCTTGTCAGTCTCCCTACTGTGTCATGAAATCAAATCCATCATGCTCATGCTCTCTGAAATGGCCAAATAACCCTCTTTGCCTAAGTTTATTTGATCATCGCGATTGTTATTAAAATAACTGCGCTGACTGGCGGATGATAGTGCAATTGGTGCGGTGCCAGCGCGGAAGCACACGGGTTTCCCGCGCTGATCGAATTTCATAGCCAGCGCATCCTCTGTTTGTATTAAGTCGCGCTGACCAGACCTCCCCCGTTATTGAGATGCGATGTCAGCGCGCCAGTCCAGTTATACACCCGCGCTGATCCTGTTTGGGCGAGTTTGTTCTAACAGCCAGCCTTCCAGATGACTCCAGACCTGGTT
>APFE031030026.1:99001-113408 GCA_000404065.3 Pinus taeda
AAAATATTTATTATTTAAAATAACATACATTTTTCCTTCTCCTCGATGGGGTGATAATGGTGAAGGTGAGTTGGCAACACATTGGATCGTGGAGCTAAAGGGGCCTCCATTTGCCACACGAAGGTATTGAAGGGTCGTCAGGACTCGTACCCCACTTCCCACGAGCACTACTTAAAGCAACTCAGAGCTAGGAGGGTGGCCATTAGCAAGTGTTGGGCGATGAGGAGAGAGCGCGGGGAGAGCAAGAGCTGTGGGGTTGTTTGCATTATGGCTCAGGTTGTGGCTTGGGACAGAAGTGCAGGGTGGGAATGTCAAATGTGGCTGGGAGGAGAATTGGCACTTGCAAAAAGATTGGTCATGGGATGCGAGGGAAGAATTATATGTCTAGGGTGAATGTTTGTATCGCTTTGGCGCTGGAGAGTGGGTGGGGAGCAACCACTAAGCTCTTCTTAGTTTGGCTTTATCTCTAGTTCGCAGAAGCTCCAATGGAGCGTCAATTTGTTGGGAAGAATGGTTTCTGGTGCCTTCTCTGGAGCGGCTCATTCACAACGTACCCTGAGACCAACAACGTGCCTCCCTACTCCCTTGCAGGTTGCGGATACGATGTTGGTCGTCGGCACATAGGGCTCTTCAACCCTAGAATTGTAAGTGCAATTTCATTTTGGTCTGTTCAATTTAGAATTGTGAGGTGGGTTTAACAGGTAGACAACACACTTCCCGTGGCAGTGCTACTGGTGGTGGTGGTGTTGGTTGTATGCCTCAACAACAAGGATGTGCCCGAAGAGGGGGTGCCAACCCATAGATGGATGAGCCCCAACACCATGGAGAGCTCAGTTCAGACTCTGAGTCGACCGAGAATCGCCACTCTAATGCGAACATTGTCATGTCCCCAAGTTGCTCCCCAAGCCACGTCGAAGCTCCGGCAACCTTGGAGTCCATCACGGCTCAGCTGAATAACATCTAACTCTGCATGGAAACACCGAGGGAGCAAAGATATTATGACAGGAATGAATTGGTGGCTTATATCAATGACCTCTAGCATATGCAAACTGAGATATTGGACTCCATAGAAGGTCTTCAGTGGTAGTTTAGGCGCACAAACGACCATCTCCATGCCCTAGAGACTCGAGTGGAACACATAGACTGTCACACGCACAAGCGAGCCGCATTCTTTATTGCTCCTCCTACGTTCCCCCCAACCCCCCTCCTTAATGTGTATTACTGCGAAATTTACTTTTGCTCCTTTTGTGCCGACAATAACCAATGACACTGACTGCCTTAGCTTCTTCTCAGGCTTCTTACTGTTCAAAGCAAGGCCCATGCTAGCTCTTAAGCATATGACACTGTATCTTGTTACAGTGGTGATGTATTTTGGTGGTGTTTTGGTGATGTATTTACTAACTTTTCTTCTATGATAATTAAAGCTTTTTTTTTTACCAACAAAAAAAGCATACATTTTTCTCTCATATGTATCTTGTTATGTTACTTTAAAAGGTTTAGACTAGCAATTACACCACATCATGTTGCAAAGGAAATGGCATAAGGAAGAGCATAAATGAAGAAAAATGTGGCATGCTACCTAATCTAAATGTAAATATAGCCAAGTTTGAGTGAAAGAGAAATCATTGTTGTTCTTGGGTAAGTGTCTCAAAAGTGTGGGAATACAATATTTAAAGTCCACAACAACAACTATACATTGCAACATTTGAACTTTGGTTTGAAAGAAAATTACTATTGAAAATCTAGATGGGAAACTTCCATCAAGTTAAAAGACGTGCTAGATAAAAATGTGACAAACCCCAAAATTATCAATGAAATGTGTTAATGTTAATGACCCTATAATCACTTCATAAACAAACCCCTAAATTGTTAATCAAATGTGTTAATGTTGATGACCCCACAATCACATCACATAGGGAGAATCAAAACAAAAATAGAAGGTCACATGATAATGACAAGTAAGATGCCATTATCCATAGCATAGAAGAAACACATCAAAGGTAGAGATGAATTCTTACAAAATGGGACATTTCCAAACCACAGATGCCTGCAATTAATATATTCTATCCTAAATTTATTACAAGAGGTTGTGAATCTTACATATGAACATTAATTTAATATATTCTATCATGAATCACATCTGAACATTTGAAAGAGAATTAATTTTGAAAGTGTCTCAAAAGTGTGGGAATACAATATTTAAAGTCCACAACAACACCCAAACATTGTAACATTTGAACATTAATTTGAAAAAAAAGTTACTCGTGAAAAATTGGATGGGAAGCTTCCATCAAGCTAAAAGATGTGCTAGATAAAAATATGACTAGGGTATTTTTAAGGTATTTTCAATATTAACTCCACTAAGAAAATATATTGGCCATAGATGAAATTTTAATGTTAAATTATGTTGATAGATACAAATATTTTGTTGTTCCCAATGTATAAAAATGGAGACAAATGTAACATTTTGTGATGAATCATAAACAATGAGAATGGTTATAAGGTTGCTAAATTAGAAATAAAGTTTCAAAACTAGAAAGAATGAGTAACAAGTTATGACAAACCATAAACAATAAGAATGGTTAGAATGGTGTTGAATTAAAAGTAAATTTTCATAATTGGAAAGAATGGGTGACAAGTTATATTGATAATGAGAAATAAATTTTTCATAATTTTAGATTCATTAACTATATCAGTGATACTTATAATCGTTTATTAAAGTATATATGTTATGAAGAAATACTCACACTTAATCACTTGCATTGGAACACTTGTCTTTGAAAATAAGCTCTTTCATATTATTTCAGTCAAAACACTTTCTTTTTTTTTGTATATATGTTATGAAGAAATACTCACACTTAATCAATTGCATTGGAACACTTGTCTTTGAAAATAAGCTCTTTCATATTATTTCAGTCGAAACACTTTCTTTTTTGTTTTTTTCTTTTTTTTTTGTTTTTTGTAGTAGAGGAATCGGCAACTGGGACAGCCTCGCAACTCGCGTGACACGGGGTCGATTCTGGCCGCCACCACTATAACCTCTGGGTTTCGCGCCTTGCCCGCTATAACGCGTCACCAATGTAAGTCCGGGGGATTTGAACTCGTGACCTTCAATACAGAGTCCGCTTACTATGAACTTCACAACCATGTGATTACCAACTCGCCTACCCCCGTGGGGCTTTCAGTCGAAACACTTGACTGAGATGTTGAATTTAATTAAATTTCCATTTTAAAAAAACTAAAAATAACAATAAACCCCACTATCAGTGCCGCATTGTTCTTAGGTTCAGGGGATGAATTGAATCATTGTGACGATGATAAATAACACTTTTATTTTTTCTCAAGATAGTTATGATGGAATGATTCTGATAACAAATTCTGGAGTTGACAATAAGCTGCATTTAATTTATCTGTAAACGGTCTACAAAGACATGTGGTTGGTTTGAATAGATGTACGTGTGATAGATCAGTCCACTTGTTCTATATTTACTACGTGTAGTGTTTACGGTTGACCTCTATTAAATGTGTTAAAAGTCAGTCGCAGGAAATAATACACTGTATAAAATGAAATTCTCATTCCAAACACTTGATTCACGACTGGTGTGTACAAGAAGAATAGGAAGAACAAGGTAGAAAATGGGAAATTATTTAGCACATACTTTAAAATTGGTAACAAATTGTTGTTAAATATAATCGTTTGGTTCTTCTTCCTCCTGTGGATAATCTTCATCATCATTGGTGTCAGTGTCGAACTAGTCGTCAACGGACATGCCATTGTTTTTGTTTCATGTAGTCGTAGCCAACCTTCTCCAAAGCCATGTTTATAAATTGAAGTATCCTTGTTAGTCATACTTTGTATCATGAAGGGAGATTTATTTATGCCAAATGAATGGTTGTAGATGTCCATGAATGTGTTCCAAATTTTATGATTATATTCTCATTTAATTTTATATTCTAAACTACCTTTTCTTTAGTTTATGTTGTTGTTTGTTTCTTGTTATATAATGAGGTGACTATTATATTTACAAATCATTTTATTACAAATATGCTTTCTTTTCTATATCAATTTGTCATTCTTGTATCAATTTCTCATTGTGATATATTTTCCATATATGAAGGTTAATACAAAATTTAAGAACTTCTATATTATGACCATGTTTAATTATAATGTGTATTTTACACTTGCTACAATTATTGTAGCCACTCTACTAATTCAACTTAACATAATTATATAAATTATAAAATATAATTTCTATCCTAATATTCATTATCAATGGATAATGTGTGACATTTGACTTGCAATGAACTTGGATTCACATCCCTGACATAGATATTTGTTTTCCTAGATCTAATTAACCATTATCAACGGTTTCCTAGATCTACTTAACCATCATCAATAGAGGCTTAGAGGTGATGTCTACCTTCTTAGTATCCTTGAACTATTGTTGGATTCCATTTGGTTTTGTTTCTTACTTTCAAAATATCTTTTATTATTTAATCTTATTTTTCTTTGCATCATCTAAGATGCTTTATTTTTTGAAATTATACTTAATTGTGTTATGCTCAAAATGTATAGGTACAAAGTTTAGATGGCACCTCTATTTTTGTATAGTCAACACTCTAATGATGTTATAGTGTATGCACAAGAAATAATATTCCTATCATCTTTAAGCAATAAAAATGTTAAATTATATGTACAAAAAGTATGGATCATCTTTATCTTTATGTAGTCAACACTACAAGGAATATTCCTACCATCATTAACCAACAAAAAAGCTTAACTATAGGTACAAAAGTTAGGGGGTATATCTATCTTAATGTAATCAACACTGAAATGATGCAAAAGTGTATGTCATGGGAGGAATATTCTTAGCATCATTAAGCAACAATTTTCTTTTTAGCTTTAGTTTATAGAGATGCCTCATTAAATGCTATTCTGATCATTGATTCCAAAGAATAGAATGGAATAAATCGCACATTCATGCCCCATGTCTTTTTCCTAACTTGCTTAACATGCATGTGAAGCTCTTTTCCATTCCTTCTTATTTTCATGTTATGATTTTAGGATTTCATTCAATGTAAAGCTTGTTTGTCCCTTTTATCCATTTTTTTTTAATATTATCCATTCACTATATAAATATAATACATTCCAATACTAAACAATAAAAACAATTATAAATTGAGTTGTAGTCAAACTTGTTTGCAACACTTGAATTCACCCATAAGTATGGGAAAAATTACATAAAGTAGTTGGGTAAGCTAGAGAAAGCCATTGGTAAAATAAAATAAAATATTAAATTCATTCTCCTCACCTATTATACGAGTCAATGTAAAAAAAAACTCTCCACTTACATCTACCTACTATTTTGATGTTTCAATATAAAGAAGCACAAAATGTCAAGATTCCTGATTATAATATATCAGAAATGTACATGTGAATATATGGGCATTGCTTAGGATTTAACAATATGGAAGGACATTTCTTAAACAAAATGATAGCTTAAGAAATTCTCTTCTATATCTGAATCTTGACTATCATTTCTTCATTTCTTTCCCGTCATTTCTGAGCAAAAACCATTCTTTTTGAAGCACACGTTGCACCTACCTGTTGTTTTGCAAAGGGCTGATTTTTTTCCGGAGTTGCCTCACCGCCTCCACACCACAACACTTTATATGCATCGCTTAGGTACTTGGAATACGCTAATGCCAAAAACGATATTGACCTCACACACTGCATGTTACTTGCATTAGTTTTGTATATGAGCCCATCTGTAAGACATGATGCCTCCAATTAGTTCATTCACCTTCAGCGAGCAGCAAAATGTGCAACCAACAAATAAAAACCCAAAAGAAAAAATCTAGCTTCTATGCAAGGAACCTAGTGTGTATTGAGCATGTGGTGGATAAGGTGTTTCAGGAAAGAGGGAGCAAATGAAATTGTCAGCATCCCCCTTGTATCATTCTAACAGTACATTCCCAGTCAAATAGTCCTGAAGAAACAGATATATGGGTGAGAATACTTAGCTTTACAATTTAATTACAATTAATATATTAACCCACTGTGGAGTGAATACCATGGATAGGAAGAGATTAATGCCGGCATGATTATTGTCCCATCCAAATTCATTGATGTCTTCATCAGCTCTGAGTGTTTTTCTATTACCTTGAATGTACGGCATATAGGAATCGTTAGTTGATGCTTTGTGCAACCATGCAGTAATCCATAGCAATTCATCCTGATATCCAATAAAAAACCAAAATCAACTACAAGCCAATAGAGACAAATCCATTTACTGCAACTCAAGAGGTTTTTTTTTTCCCTGTAGTTGAATCCATGGAAGTCGGTACAATCGAGGCCAAGTCACACTTCTCTAGTCAGTGCCATCAAAGATGCACCATCACCGACTCTCTCCATTAGAAGGCGTCATCTCAAGAGCATAAGCTTAGGTAACCCCCTCAAGTCTAAAATAGCATTCCGTTTATACAATAGGAGTGGCCCAAACACCTGATTGACTAGATATGAGTTGAATGCAGAAAACTCCTTTAAGAAAAGAATACACCGACAAAAACCTTGTTTTAATATGTAGAACCCCAAAGCCTAGAAACCCCCTTTGGCCCACAACAGAAGTCAATGGCACAAACCAACCAAAATCCAGAAAAACGGTATTACATTAAAATTTTATGTCATGATCAAGGCCTATGGGATCGAAAAATTCCATAACAAGGTTCTGAAGTCGTTTGAAATAATAGAAGTTCAGGGGGTTATGCCTGACAGATGCAGATATGCCTGTGTCTTTAAGACACTTTCAAGTTCAGGACTTCTAGATGAAAAAAAAACTTTATTACTAAAATGCAGGACAGAGGATTTATGCCTAATTGTTTATCATTTTGTTTTGCTATTGCCACTTGTGGAAGATTGGATTGAGCTACAGGCAGAGAGGATTTTGAAAATATGGTTAAGGCGGGTCTGGAGCCAGATGTTTTTGTTTATGGTGCCTTGATAAATGCATTTGTAGAAGCTGGATGTGTGGAAGAAGTTGTAAGCAAATGGATTTAAAAGTGAGGAATTCAAAGCTCTGCATTATGTTGCATGGAAAGGAAATCTGGAGGCTACAGGGAAACTTCTGAAAAGAGAGTATGTAAATTTCCTTCTGAAAAGAGAGTATGTAAATTTCCTTCAGAGACCAAAATCTGCTACCTTTACCACCCCTTTGCTAAATTCCCTAACTTGGAATCTTTGGTGAAGTGATTGACCATTGGAAGTCCACCAGTTCAAGAAAAGGCAATTGAGTTTCTTTCGAGACTTTGCAAAACGCTCTGTAGTTCTGGGAGATTTGGTGGTGGAAATGGCAAGATGTATTGATGCATTGTTAAATGGAGTCATTCTAACATAGACATGAAAGCTCAAGGAGCTACTCTTATTATTTGTGTTGCGAAGGAACATAATCAAATAGCCTTGGATACTCTTAATTAATATGGGTTCTTTGCGCAGCTTATTCAATCTCTTTTTTCGGATGGTGAAGCAATTTATGGAAAATGTTCAAGGTCACACAAGCTAGGGAGGGCATGTTCAAGAAAGAGGAACACTCTCTTGTTCGGATGGTGAAGCAAGTTATGGAAAATGTTCAAGGTCGCACAAGCCAGGGAGGGCATGTTCAAGAAAGAGGAACATTCCTAGTGCATGATTATGTATCAGTGTTGGGAGGAATAGTTGCACCGTGGTTGCTATCAATAATTACTTCCTTCCAACTTGCTCGTTGGCTTTAGGTCCCCAAAATGAAGGATTTGTTTTTCTTTAAATTATGATTTTTATTTTATCAATCCTTAAAACCAGGCACTAAGATGATATATTCAAGTCAAGTGGTCTGTAAAAATTATCGACTTAACCCCATGCACAACTGCTTCAACGCCTATAAAAGTGCAAGGGCAATCCGTAGCTGATTCTTACGGTCAACTGGTTTGCTTCTATTGAGAACATTTGTTTATACGGAAATCTTTGGCATGTATTAGGACTCACTTTGTACTTACACATTTTATACTTGCCGGTTTGATAAGGTGAAACCAGTAAGAGATAGTGTGGCAGAGGCGCTCCAAATCTGGAAGGACATTCCAGTTCTTGAAGATGAATCGGTTTCTTCAGCACCAAAGGAGCGAGTCTGGTGCGTCAAAGAGAATTTCAGCTGGGCAGGATGGTCGTGAGTGAAATTCTGTAACAGGCGAAGGATCTCATCGAAGATCTAATGGGGTAATGGTAATCTTCACAATATTGGTTCACCAGATCAATATAGAGGCAAGTATTTAGGGTTGGATGGACCTTCAACATCAAAAGAAGTCCCAGATAGTGACCATGGACGTTCCTCCTTTACACGAGCTGCGAGTACATCCAGGAGGGCAGTTGCTTCAAGCAGGACGACTACAGCTGCTGATAATAGTGAGCACCCCTGTTCCCTAACAAGTAGATTTGTTCCCAGGAGTCTTCGCTCTTCAAGTGCATAGCACAGTTCAACACCAGCTACAAGTGAGCCGAGAAGGATACTTGGTATTTGAAATGCATCAACGAAGGGCATGCCTGTATTGGGGTGTGTGAGGTCTGCTGAAGCCAAGAGAGCCGTTGCTTGCACCTGAGAAATGGCTCGGACTTTGTTTTTTCTTTCCGTACATTGAAAATTGGCCTCAGTCGGGGTGCTGTTGGTGCCAGCGGAAGTGAGCGTGGAGCGGTCCAGGGAGGTGTGGCTGCTGTGGTTGGAGCTCACAATACACGCTTGGAGCTCACTTTGAAAAAAATAATACACGCTTGGAGCTCACCATGCGTTGATCATAATACACGCTTGGAGCTCACTTTGAAAGCTCGTAAAATGATTCCGTCAGTCCCTCAACACCTTATGCAGAAGTGGGGACGCTCAACTGCTGCACCAGGTAAATTGGTGCTGTTATGAGAGTTGCCTCTATGGCGAATGCATACGAGATTTGCTTCAAGGCATACCATTTCTCTTGTTTGGCGTCGATAAGGTGGTTAGTCTCCAGCTCCGTCTAGGGGCCAGTCGGTTTTCTGTGGATTATCATGTGGGACGACGATTCCCCTCCTCCTCCATCGTCTTGATGGCCGCCTCCTGAGGAGAGGACGCGGTGGCCATGGGCATTATTCGAACCCCTGAGATGAAATATGCAATGGTCATAACAATCGATTAATGAGAAGCTTTAGGAAACTCTAGTAAACCCACCAGTGAAAATGAAATACGTGCCCATCACCTCATGCCTCATGGCAAGGAACTCTCTTGCAGAGTGTTTCTTGGGCAACACAAGTTCGAATGAGGTGAGACGGATGGTGCTAACTGAATGATGCAGACAGAAGCTCGCCATTCACCATCCTGCAAGGGACTTATCGTGTGCTCAAAATCAGGCATTAATGGCACAACCATCTCAAAGTCATGGAGGCACAACCCTCTTAAAATCTCAAAGTCATGGAGGCACAACCCTCTTAAAATCAGGCATTAATTGCACAAGCATCTGAAAGTCATGGAGGCACAACCGTCTTAAGGCCGGAAAACATCATGAACGCACTCGCCGGATCCTTCCAACCTTAATATTCTCAACTGCCTAGAACGTTCTTCACGGATCATCGTTGGATCCTTCCAAGCACAATATTCTCAACTGCGTAGAACGTTTTTCATCAATGATTTAATGGTTGAAGATCATTTCATCATTTAACAGTCGAATTAACCGGCCATGTCGAAACAAGTGGCGTGGAGGGGAGTTCGGTAAAGCAGTAGTCTAACTAGCTAGAAAAATTGTTTGGAAAGTTACGGAAATGCCAGTTATATTTAGAGAAAATTTGACAAAATTTATCTAAATCTAAGAAGTTATTATTGTTAAATTTCAAAATTTTAAGTGTGCGAGATGTTTTTGGTGGTGCTGAATCTATTTCTACCATCAAAAATATGATTCAAACACTATCTCTTCCAACCACTTTTAACCTTAACAATTCCTTGACTTCAGACTACTCCTTCGGGAAACCTAACGTAATTATAAAACGTTTGTTTTCGTGTTAGATTTTTAGATGATGATGATGATGATGATGATGGTTAACGTCCACTGAGACCAAATAATGATCTATCGGACCTAAAAAGACAAATTATTTATTCTGATTTAAGATTTTATTCCGATGTTCAAAAAGCTTGGAGAGAAGCCTCCCGAGCTCACTATAATTTTGGCATTGTAAAAGGCTAGGAAGGTCAGTATTGTAGCAAAGGTTGTGAAATTGAGATCTAATGTGGTTGTATGCAGGGCACTCTAAGAGGAAGTGGTTTTCATCCTCGATGCTCCTATTCTCACAAATATGGCAGATCATTTCTATCCATGGAGTTTTAGGAACTACCCAGCGGCCAGTTTCACTATAGAGCTCATGAGAATTCGTTCTAATCTTTGCTATATTAATTTTCTTTTTAGATTGTGTTCTCGGATTTTTAGGTTGTCTTATCATTTATGTGTTCTCATGAAACTTTAAAAATTGTGATTTTTAGATTATCTTATCATTTATGTGTTCTCGGATTTTTAGGTTGTCTTATCATTTATGTGTTCTCATGAAACTTTAAAAATTGTTTTCTTACTTTGAATTATAGGATTTATATCTATTTTTTATTTTATTATTTTTCATTTTTAGATTTTATGTTAAAATTATAGTTTTTTCAATTTTGTTGTTGTATTTTCAATTAAATATATTAAATTTTTTTGTTTTTGTTTTTTTTTTTTCAATTTTATTATAGTCTTTTTTAATTGTAAATTAGATATATGGAAAGATGTTTGTGATTTTTATGGTAAAATATTATGATGAGTAGATAAAATATAAAAATTTAAAAATTTCAAGTATTAAAGGTTTAAGTAATAATATTAAATTTTGTTAAGCCAAATCTAACTTAATAAGATAATTGTTATTTTTTTAAATATAAATTTATTGCAAAGATCATTCAATATGTTTATAAATTTTTTATATCAAAATAATATTTATACGAGTAAAATATAAAATTATCTATATGATTTATTTAAGAGTAATCATTGTTAAGATGTAGGAGAGTAGAAATTACTACATACCAAATTACATTGAATGGTTTATATTAAATAATATAAAAGTATAAATATAAATATAAGAAGTTTTGTCTCAATATATACAAACTATCTAGACATACAATCTTTCAATTGAGTAAATATCTCAACCTCACACTAATTTAGGAAATATCTAATTGAAGAGAATCTTTTGAATCCAACTAGTGCCAACAACTTCCTAAAGACTAGGAAAGAACCTCTAAAGTATAGAACCATCTCTACCTAATAATTCCAATAATCTCAAACACATAAGACATGTAGGAGTTATATACTCCAACACTCCCCCTTAATGATTACTGGTCTTCTATGACTTGAAGAACCTCCTTAATAGCAAATTCCATATCTCATCTTGGTTTTTTCATCTAGTAGCTCAATCATGCACATCACCAAATTGTCAACATCCATAGAAAGGAATAACCATCTACTGGAATGCATGGGTATCTAACCACCACAACCATTGATCTCATAGGATGTGCCTTTGTGTACATGGTTCATTCAACCTCTAAATGAACTCCCACTAAAAGTAAAACTTCATTTCCTAGAGTCTACAACCAACAATATGGTCCACTATTAGAGTATTTGTCCAACACATGATCCACTCGTCTAAGTATTAAAGAATTCCCTAGCATAGGCAACTAAACTAAATTAGAGAAGTTATCCAAGTCAATAGGGAGACATGATAAAGAGGTATGCATGCCTCTCTTAGTCTTACAACAATGTGTCCTTTACATATTACATAGATATGAGTACATACAACACATTCCATTACATGAAGGCACTAGGTACATACACAAATATTTTTCTCAAACCAATACATCACATGAAAACATGACATATAGACTTATTATAGATACAATGTGTAACTCACATTACAACATGGTCATGAGTTTGTTTGATTCAACACTACTCAATTTTTAACCCTTATTTATCCAACCTCTGCAGCTACCACAACCAATATTCTTTTCTAGCGTAACACTTCCATAATAAAAATCACATGCTTCTCTTGGACCAAGCTTGAATAAACTCTTTATTGTGTCAAGGACCTCTATCTCCTCCATGTTGTAATCTCACTATTCCTCTTCAAAAATTTCAGCGCGCACTCAATTTTGGTTTCTCAAGTGAGAACAATGCAACTCATTTCCACCTCAAAAAGTGTCCATGCTCTTTCTTATTTAATGAAGAACTATCATAATGTACCAGATAGAAGCCAATTGTACCATTAATACCTTAGATCAACTCAGAAACTATTGTACTCAATGGCCTAACATCAATTTGACCGTGAAGACTGAGTAATTGACTATCCTATGGAGCTACTTTCATTTGCCAAGATACATGGATGTCATTCATTGTATTCACTAATTATCTAAGAAAGTAGTCTAGATACAAGATGTATGCATCTTAGTCTTACATTATTTGCATATGCTAATGAGGACTCATAGTGCACTAATCAACAAACAACTCATGGAGAAAAATACATAGCTAGAACTCATTTTTGACTACAAAGCTCCTTACTATGCAAACTCACGAATGATATTTGCATCACAAAAATATTGCAACATTACAAAACACTAGCAAGATATACATGACACACATATCAAGATTACAATGTCACTCTTAATTTACTCAAATACATCTCTATCTTCATCTTTAGCATCTTTATTTAATGATAGTCTTAGATCTCCTTGCTTTCCTTATCATTTGTTAAAGTAGCAAATTATAACAAAATAACTTCCTATTCAGATAGCTAATAATATTTTCTGTAAATTCAACTCTCATAAACATTTTACAATTTCAATTTTAATCTTTATCGGCCACCACATGTTCTAAATTATATTTTAAATTTTTCATTCCTTGAAAGTGTCAAACTATAAGTTGAGATAGACAAATTCCTCTAGATAGACAAATTCCTTGATGGCAATAACATCAGTAGTTCTCTTGATTGTCGCAATACGCAATTATTTCCTCAATGGTAATAACATCACTAGTTCTCTTAACTACTGCCTTACACAATACTTATTTACATGACAAGTTCCTTCTTGGAACAATTCCCCACAAATAAAATTCACATTGACATTATGTTAGCCTATAATATTCCCAATTGTGTCAATCATTCCTAGTTGATCAATTGCAATTGAAGAAATCATGTCTAGAGCAACTCTTAGGCATACATAATTCTCCTTGTGATTAGACCACGAGACTTGTGAGGACCAAACCTCCTACCTGACCATTGGACCACATCCTCAGGACTAAATCATCACCAAATTTTGTAAAGAAATAAGTCACCTTCATTGATTTCACACCACTTCCTCTTATTGCTCACTATATCGTAAGCCTCCCAAGCTTTTATGGCAATGTCATAAAAGGAGCAGGCTCCAAAAGAAACTTTGTAGCAACATAGGTGCATTAATCATTGTTGCTACGAGCTCACCTTTCGAGGCTCCAACAATAAGCTCAGTGATTTCTATAGCTATGCCTTAAGTTTTTTTCCCCTTTTTTGCCCTTTTATTAAGCACTACACTACAATTATGTGGGAAGTTGTGAACTTCATGTTTTCTTGTTGACTTTTTGACTTGTGCCAAAGCAGTAGCTACTAGCAAATTGTTTCTTTTGACAAACATAATGGATCCATTTTCCAGGGAACCATATGAGTTATGTGCAATTGCAAATTTAAAAATTTTAACGTAGAAAGGATTTTATACTAAACAATGTAAAAGTACAAATTTATATACAAAAAGTTATATTTCAAGTTATTTTGGACATAATTTTTTTTAAGTGAATATCTTAACCATATACTAATCTAGGAAATATCTAGTCGGAGAGAATATGTCAAATCCAACTAGTGCCAACAACAAATACACTATAGAAAATCATCCCTACCTAATAATAACCAATAATAACCAATAATCTCAATAATAAAATTTAATCACACATAAAACAAATAAGAATTATAAATTCAAATATTGAGTATTTAAATTAAATTAATTTATACAAATTAAGATATATCATCAAAATAAAAATATGAGACTTTATGTAAAAATATTAACATTATGGAGTGGTTAAAGAATATATACTTAAACTTTATGTGCATAATGTAATTTTCAATCATATTTTATGAATGAAATTATAATTTTTTTCTATCAAACAAAAAATCACAAAATAAAAATATTTTACCTTTACATTATTAATCCTAACAACTTTGAATTTTTTTGTGAAAGGAGATCACCTTAATATTACTTTGAATGTGGGTATTTATTTTTAAATATGACATTTCCCTCAATCCATATACACTAAAATATAATTTAATTTC
>APFE031030026.1:117123-154152 GCA_000404065.3 Pinus taeda
CTATCTAAAAATTGCAATTTAATTATTAATAATTATTAAATAGAGTTTAGAATCTTGTTTAAGGTCAATATCACAATGAAATTATCATTTTTTTTGACATTTTACACAATCAAGGACGCATTTTAGATTGCCAAGCATCATTGCACTGCAATCAACAATGGTTACATGACATGATGGATGTTTTTGAAGGGCGAATGGCCCATATGGAGTCACATATCCATGATGTATTCCATCATCATGCTGACAGAGGTAATGTTGCTCAAGCCCCTAATGTAGACCATATACAATGAAGCAAGTAGGATATATTCTAGTTTTTCCTAAGTTTTGTGTTTGTTGGGCTCTCAATATTAAGTCCTATAGTTTTGTCCAAATATTATCAATTCTTTTTTGTATGTACTTAGTGGCCAACAAATCTAGTCAGAGTGAGGCCTTAGTTTCATGGCAAGTGCTCTACTCACTATGTATTATTTTCTTGAAATAATAGAAAAATATTGAGTTACAAAAAAAAAGTAGATGGTAGAAATTTAACCTTCACTGAATATGTATGGAATATTTTAGTAATCCTCATATAAATGATGTTGAGATTTATCTCTTAGAGGTAGTTATGTGCTTTTTGCTTTTCTATTTAATTAAAAAATGTCATGTTCCTAAATATCATTAAACTCTTATTGCTTAATGTTGTTTTAGTATGTTTTTCTTGTTACATGTTTTTTAAAAGTATATATATGTTTAACTCATTTATTCATTATTTTTATAAATAATAATAATCATAATAATTTAAGATAAAGGCATAATTTAGTTAATTTTCATTGTTTTTTTTATCTTGGTAATGTGAGGTGTACCATGAGATGCGTGTCTTCATTTCTACTATGAATTGATGTCTTTCCACATTTACCAAGCATTTAGTTTATATCGTTGCACTAAGACATATAATGGGGAAATATAATTTCAAACTAATAATAACCTATAAAATATTGACAATGATATCTCTCATTTAGTTAACGATTCCGCTTGAGTGTTGCTTCAAACCACTTGATCATTCCAATGATTTTGCAATGAAAAAGGCATGGCCAATACAAGAGGAAGAACGACATAAACCTTAGATGATATTTCCCATTTAGTCCTCAATTAAATAGTTTAATAAATTTAAGATGATTAGGAAATGGTTACAATGAAATAAAATATCCCGTATGGGATGAGCAACAAGGTTAGAGGTGGGGGATTGGGCGGTGGGGGTGGCAGTGGGCATGGTGTGGTAACCTTGTCGCCACCTCATGCAATTGATGAGGAGGCATGGCCACCACCCTCCCCCATTAACTTTAAATGTGGTTTTTCTCATTCCAACCTCCATCATGATGTCACACCACTCAATTTGCACTCATTACACAAGTTTCCTCAACGTGAAGGTTTTGGATAATCATCCTGTGAGGGATCTCACATATCGAAGTGGAAATTTTCTTATTTGATATACAACAACTATATGTTGTTGCCTCTTTTATTTATATCGTCTTAAATCGCTATGTGTTCTTTGCACTACGATTTTGGTTCTATCTATGGGTTCTGCAATTGCAACTTCTTTTCTTTTGGGAGTAGGACCAAGCCCCCCAGCCTAGACTCCCCTATCAAATTCTCCTTAGGGTTTCTCTAATAAGTATTTTGTCTCTTCAGTGACTGACAGTAACTAAGGCGAGCAAACATTCTACAAGGAGTTTAACTTCACTTCATTATGTTTCCCACCTCTACAAGTATACAACAATATTCATCCTATCTATGTTGAAGTAGTTCAATGGTTGATTCATGTTCAGGATAGGCCCTCCTTTCTTAAAAATTCTCAGTTTGAAGTTTCAATTTTTAGTGCTTATAGTCTTAACTTGGTTTCATTAGTTTTCATTTGGCCTCGAAGGAATCCTATGCCTATTCTTATCTTGGGTGCCTAGTTTTTATTTTCTCTTTCTCCATGTTTGGCTAAGTTCTCTTTTTTTTTCTTTTCTCTTTTTCCTGTGTTGGTATCTCATCCCCCTCTCTTGGGTCCTGCACCACTCTTTGACCTCACCTTTCATCCTGCATACTCTAAGTGGTTTTCAAGTGCTATGATCCATTTCATTAATATTGGTTCTTTGGTCATCTTCATTCCTTTGAGCCACTATTGTTCCTTTTCATTCTCTTTTCTCATCCTCCTTTGTTCCCTCTCCCATGCTTCAATAGAGAACTCACTCTTGCCAAGGTGCCAATAGTCATGGTGCACATCGAGGCTTTTAGGTTAAGGCACGTGCCCATTCTTATTCTTGTCTTTACTACATGCAAACTCCACCTAAGATATAAGAAGAAATTTGTATGGACGAGGAAGGGTGGTCATTAATTGGGAAGCTCACTTGGACTTAGAGGTCCTGGTTTGGTAAAAAACTAGGTGTCAGACACTGGATGCACCAAACACCAACAAAACTAGACATGCACATTGTCAACCTATATTGACAAACTAAGACTTGTCTTGGCAAAGTCGTCCTTGAAAGCAATGAAGCTAAGCAAGAGATCCTTCTACAACTCAATAAAATACAATTGGAGCATTGTGAGATGGACAAAAAATTAGCCCAAATTGAGGAAGCACTCTTTGGGGGCAGGGCTCCTGCTCCCCTAGATAGCCTAGGGAACCCGGTCCCTATTAGAGTGGCAACATCCTTGTAATTTCTTTCATGGTGTTTATCGAGGGCATTGAGGATTGTTCATATCCTTTATTTTTCTGAATCCATTTAACTATTCAAGGAAGCTCTTTCTTGTTATGTAAGGGGCAATACCAACCAAGTCATGGCCCTATTTTGTTATCTGTTATGTCCATCTTCGTTACTAGCACAAGCATTAAACTTAGATATAGTTTTTATATTGTTATGATGAACTCTTTTTGGATTAAAGCCTTCATGTTTTGTCATTAATATCGTTTCCCTTATAGTAAATCATAACACCAAAAAAAATGCCATAAATATAATATGTTTAAAAGACAATAGAATATCTTTAACTTAAATTATATTATAATAAATTTCACATGAAATATATTAAATATTTTAGCAAACCCTTATAATAAATTTCAAAATATTCACATAAAAATGTGAAAGTCTAATTTTCTTTTCAATAAGTTTTTTTTTTTTAGGTATGAAAAGCTTAAAATATGAAACATTGGTTTTTTCTATATGGTGGAACGCAGAGCTTCACTAGGAGAGCAATACCATACCAAGTGCATTCATATTGGAGGATATATATTCAATGATAAATGACATAATAAATTGGAAAATATATAAAGGGTAATTTTTTTTTTTTATATTAGCAAGTATAAAAAACCTAAAATTTAAATGTTTTAATTACAAACTACAATCATGAAAACTAAATTTTATATAAACAAGTTTGAATGTTTTAAATTTAACACTATCATGATTATACAATCCAAAACCCAAAGTTTAAATGTCTTAATTACAAACTACAATCATGAAAACTAAGTTTTATATAAACAAGTTTGAATGTTTTAAATTTAATGTCAAAAGTTTCAAATTATCAAATAATTATGATATAATATACTTTCACCGACAAAAATTATATAATATAATTTTATATACATCAAATCTTATTTTCACCTTCAACCATTTTTCTAAGACAATTTTCAATGTTTTACTTACCAAATATATTCTACGGCCAATGTTTTTATAGATGCACAATATAACTTGTGTCGCGTATACACTCATATGAACATGAGGATAGATAGTATTCGAATGAAACATCTTTGTGCGTTAGTTCTGGGAATTGATTTTTTGGCCAAACATGAGTGCCACTTTTAAGGATTCACTATTTGGATTTGTTTCTATAGATAGCTCTTTTAATTCATATTAAATCAGAAGGGATTTTTGGACGTGATGATCAGTGTTTTGTGATATGTTGTACGAGCATTCTAGCAATGAATTTGGTCCTTAGTTCTTTTGATTAGAACCATTGGCCTCTATATTTGTTTTCTTCAGTATGAAAAAGTATGATTGTATATTAATAGTTCAGAATTAGGAGATTACAATGTCATTCAATTGTTTCACATCATAAAAGTTCTATTGGAGATGCCATTTCCGTCTTTCGTCCAATGCTGCCAAATACAAAACAGAAATGGAGAAATAACAGTGCATAGACCATATACAAATCCAGAATTATAAATTCGCATGATAAGGTTGTATGCAATTCAGAACCAAAAGGAAAATAGAAAGCATTCAACACGTCAACTGCTTCTTCTAGCCAACTGTACAGTGTGAAATAACAGCATGTCCATCCCTCCGGATGATTGAAAGCAAAATAGTTATAAGACAAGTAGAGTTACAAAAAGGAAGAGGGGATGAAGAAACTAGCCAGGTAATGGGAAGTCTCCTATGTCTATGACTTTCTGATTTAGGATAATTTTTAAGTGCATTTTTCCAGTGTTACCATTTAAGCCCCTCTTCGATAGTTCATCTGCATCCATATTCTGTTCCCTGCCAACACGCCTGATAGTGGAGTTGCTGTGTTGATTCCATAGTAGTTCAATTCTTCTTAGCTAGCCATGTAATAATGGGTTTGTGATGTTTGCATTGCCCAATATTTGATCAATTATAATTTTTGAATCCCCATGGATATGAATGAAAGGGATATCAAGGAAATTAGTAAACCATAAGAAGCCCCATATGGCCATTGCTTCAGCCTTTGTGTTAGTGCCCCTAACTCCATGCCAGAACGCTCTGTATGCCAGTGCCTCTGAGATGGCAAGCCAAAACCCGCAACCACATGTGTGCTGTTGAGAAGCACCATCAAAAAAACCCATAGGGTATTCCATATTGAGTTTAGTCCTCTTTTGACGAGGTGTTTTGGAGCAAATTTCATTTGATGTATGTAGTGTGTGGCTGATTAAAACATTTTCAATGATCTTATAGAAATTTTCTTCTGAAAGATGTAGCTATTTCTCCACTTCCAAATTTCCCAAAAGAGAATAGGTGGAATGATTCTCCAGACATACTTTTGAGAGCTCCACAACCGTAAACAATCTACAATGCCTGCATGTTGAATATATGGAAACCTAATATATGAAGCATACCTGAATTGTATGTTGACATGTAAGGAAAATATGATTGTTATTTTCCAATTCCTTTTCAACATAGGACAGATGCCATGTCCTTGCCATTGTCGCTTTTGCAAGTTTTCCCAAGTAATATTTTTATTATGGAAAACCAACCAAGTAAAGGGAATGATTTTGTTTGGGATATTAGTTTTCTAAAAGGCAAATAAAACATGTTTCTCACTCAGTTGTATATCCTTGGAGCAGAGAGAGAGGTATATATCTGCAACTTTAATGTTATCATTCTTCATCTTCCTTGACCAGATTAACTTATCATGAATGCCAACACGACAGATCCCGAGTTGTTTCATCCCAACGACAATGTGATCCCATTCCAGATCCCAATGCCCAGATAGACCCAATTCTTGTGCATTCTTTCAGAGTGGAAATGAACCCCTCCATAGTGAAATGGCTTGACACTAGAAGTATATGCCTCTTCTATTTAGAGTATTTAAAAGCTACTCCAGGATCATATCCATATTGTCAACACCCAAAATGTGGTCGGTGCCAATGAGAATGTTGTGGCCCGAGCCAATGTTCCAAGCCAGGTGTTGTAAGAAGATCTTTGTGACGTTTTGGAAGTTGATCCAGATTACCGATCCATTTGAAACCCCAATGGAACCCCTTCGGAACTAGTATATAAAATCAAGATTCTTTAAGTATTTTTGTCTGATGACCAGACCCCATGTTCCCATCCCAAAAATACCTCTCCAAAGAGACTTGATTAATAATGCCCATCCAAAACGACAGAGGTCTAGAATTCCCCATTCCCCCATGACCTTTGGCAAAGTGATCTTGGATATCTTAGACAAGTGAAATTTCTTATTCTCATGACTACCACCCCAAATAAAATTAGCCATAACACGATTGAGAGAGTGAATGATGGCAGCAAGGATATGATAAAGATGGGCCCAGTATACCCCTAGTTGATCAAGGACTACTTGCATAAGGATAACTCGGCCTCCCAGGGATAGACTTCTATATTCCCACCCAAAGATATTCTTAAAAAATCTATCTATAAGCCATAGCCAATCGACATTCCTATATTTGCAGGGTTTGATATGGTATCCTAGGTACTTCATACCATGACTCATCAACTCGGCTTCAATTCCAAATAGATTCTTTATATATGCAGTGATGTCCAATTCACAATTCCCATGATAAATAATAGATTTGTGAGCATTCATATACAGAGTAGTATCATTAGCAAATTTTCTGAAAATATGAAAAAAGCATAACCATGTAAAATGATTCAACATACCCATGATGAGCACATCATCGATAAAGAAACCATGTATGTTGATGTTGCAGCCCATTTTCGGAGCCTGGAACTGATCTTGTTCCACCGCTTTTGAAATATGTAGGCTCAAGTCGTCCATAGCCAAGATAAATAATAGTGGAGATAAAGAGCAACCCTATCTCAATTCACACCCGCTCGTAAGAACTTGGTAGGGTATCCATTAATAATCACAGAATAATCAGTATTAATCACAGACGCCATAATCCATTCCACACATTTGAGATGTAAGCCTCTTTTGAATAAGACCAGCCTGAGGTAGCCCTAATCCAGGTAGTCAAAAGCCTTCTTTAGATCAACTTTCAGGATGACAACATTGAGATTTTTTTTATTTGTCAAATGCATGCATTCTTGTGCATTTGAAACAGCGTCATGTATTTGTATACCCTGTAGAAACCCGTGTTATTCAGGAGATATATGGCGCTAAAGGGTACTTCGCAGACGCCCAACAATGGTTTTTGAGATAAATTTGTAGATAAGGTTGCATAACGAAATTGGCCTGTAGTCCTCAAAATAGGCAGGAGTATATCACTTTGAGATAAGGGAAATATAAGTAGACTTAATTCAATGGTGTACATTTACAATGAGTCTAGACTCCTCCACCATTTGCAGAAGTTCCTTTTTGAAAAGATTAAAGAAATGCGTGAATAGCTCCACAGTCCACCCATCCGGTCCATGACTTTTATCAAAGAAATGCGTGAACAGGTCCACAATCCACACTGAGTAATTCCTCCTCTATGATGCTTCTGTATAGTGCATCATTTCATTCTTGGTCAAACATAGTTGGGTAGTGCTCCATCCCCCAAATGAGATCTTCGTGATCAATGTTTTCATTGCGCTCATATGCCACTTTGAAATGTGAGGTCGCAACTGCTTTGGAGATTTCCTCCTAAGACTGGATATGGTTTCCCTTAGCGTCATGAATCCCCCAATAGAATTTTTATTACGTTTATGGTTTGCATAACGATGGAAACATTTTGTCTCCCTCTTTAATCTAGATAGCCCGGCTCTTAAGGCGCCAAGTGGCTTCTTCAAAATCTAAAAGTCATTTCCTTTTTAATTCCAACTCCAAAATGTGTGAACAGGTAGCATCTGGAAGATTGTTTGTGGCCATCAAAGAGATGAGGAGGTCCAACTCACATTGAATGTCCTTAATCTCTTTTTTCATGGATTGATTTTTTTCTCTTCTACCAGTTTTTCACTTCCCTGCGGAGAGTCTCCAGTTTGTCCAGTATATGATCCATAGGGGAGGATTCAATGTCCTTGTCGTAGTGCTATGTATCCCTCACCAGAGTGTTAAACTATGGATCATCTAGCCAGGTTCTGTTGAATTTAAATGGCATGCCTAGGTGCACCATCGACTTCTTCCAAACAAGTGTAATAAGTCTACCATCTGATAAGAAATTGTTGATAATATCCATCTTCACATATGCCTCTTGGTGACATATGCCTCGCTTGCGCGCCCATTGTCCCAAGTGGGATCCATTTCCTCCAGGAAAATGTCCACAAATTTGTGTGCTAGAAGAGCATCACGAAACATCCCCACCAAGGGGTCAATCCTTCTGGACCGTCCCCATACTTCTTCCAAAGCAATAGTATAGTTTAAATCACCAACAATGATGAGGGAGGCCAACTCCATTATACCAGAAGAAAACAATCGGTCCCAGAAAATGGACCTATCTCTATAAGGAGCATAAGTGTTTAATATATGAATGCGACCGCCCATTCCTCGGATATGTCCTTCAAGGAGGTTACTCGCGAAAAATCTGTATGCTTTAAAAATGACCCATGTAGGGTCCTAAATTGCCACTAAACAACCAGATAGACCCACAGCCGCAGTATAAAATATATGTCATTCCAGGAGAATTTTCCTGAAATATTGTACAACCTATGGAACAGAATGCATGGGTTCTTGCAGAAGAATGATATATGGGTGAAGAGAGGAGAAAATACTCTTAAGGGCTCGATATTTCGGGGCAGCCCCCAAACCCCATATGTTTAGTGACAGAATGAAAGTCATGGGGACGTTTGCTCGGGCAGTCATGCTCTAAGGGCCCGTGAGGGGGGTATGTCAACAATAGGCACATTGACCAAAAATCAGTCCATTAGGGAGGTAAGAGGATTAGGCCTAGGACATCCTCTAAAATGTCGACTTCCTCGGTTTTGTTTCCACCTGATAGTGATGTTACCAACAAAAGTAGGGCTGATGTGGGGGGTAGGGGAGCCAGATGGTTTGTGGATGATAAGGGTCTACAATTCCAATGATTTTCTATTGAGAAAAAAGTCCAAGTCACTACCCACTGAGTTGCTAGGTGAGTCCAGTGGCGAGTTGGTCAGAGTGACACCTTTCCTAGGCCCCTTATTCTGGTTAGTGAAAATGGAAGGTGATGAAGATGGAATGTATGTGATTTGGGTGGTGGAGGGTAAGTCGTGGGATGGGTATGGAGCCAAGAAAGGTGGCGGGTCTTCCAAGCCATGGTGGATTGATCCCGAAGAGGGTTTACAAGAGTGTATAACAGGACTAGAAGGAGGGGGGAAATCAGACTTCAGTGAAGATAATGGGGAAGAAGGAACCAGAATAGGTGATGAACCATTTAGAGAAGAGTCTAGAGTATGAGAGCGGGGGGATAGGAGCCAAGGGGAATACCTGAATGCTGTCAAGTAAAAAAATCCATGACGAAAGTGTTGTGTAGGATGACCTCCCCCATGATAAGACTTCAGAATTGCACGAGAGAAAGGCTTTCCATGAAATTGTCCTCCCAGCCGACGTGGACATTGTGCAAATAGATGTCTGATGTGGTGATAGAGTGAACACCGGAAAGGAACCCCCCAAAAGTCCAGTATTTGTGATAGCTAAGTCTTGGCCTAGGACAAATCTATATGGTCGGGAAAGCCACCACGGTATTTCTTTTCAATCAGAATCCAAACCACCCGCTTGTCTAGATCCCCCAAGCATCGAGGATCTACATAAATGAATTTTCCAATTTCATTACCAATATCCATAAGGACCGATTTCGTCCATAGCTCAATTGGCAAACCCGATAATTTCACCCAGATGAGCTTGTTTTGTGGCGTGTTGTGGAGAGAATTGTATCAAATGTACCAATGATGTAGTGCCAAGAATCTCTTCCCATTAATCCATGGCACATATTTGATTTTTTCCAAGTCCTCCTGACTTAGAAAATGGAAACTATACCAACCTTTGAAAAGCCTCACGACAATTGGCATGTAGCCAAGCATCAATTTCCACTTCTTCTCAACCCAGTGTCTCATGTTTGGTCAGAAACATCTAAGAAGTACCACCTCCTACGAGAGCGCGCTTCTGTAGACTGGTAATCCTGTCAATCAGAACAACATTGTTCAAAGATAATGCAGGTGGCGGGGAGGTGATTTTAATTGAACGTTGCTTGTGTTTGGAACGTCATCCCCATGCAACATGTTTTCCACCCTACGAAAAGAGGGATGCATGGTCGCCATCTGGCATACGAGCACCACCCAGTATGGTGTGCCAAGTATCTAGTGAACGTGGACCACCCCGGCTGTAAGCACCATCAGATTGCAGAAGGAGTGACTCGGCATCCATCGTGGCCCAAATAAGGGCCTCATTGGAAGATGAGTTAGAGTAGTGACCCGCCATAACACCACAAAGCACGAAAAGACCACAAATAGATCCCAAAGCACTACCTGACAACAAAAAATGAGGAAGTACAAGTGGGTAGCTAAGAAAAGATATAAACGGGGTCCTGAAATAACTGTGACCCCCTCGGGGACCGGAAGGAATGTTCACGAGGGAAAAGACAAAAGTGGAGAATAAACCCACATACCACCAAACATGAAGTACGTCATCAAGAGATCATCCAAATTGGGCAAAAAGGTTGATACTTACATAGGGAATAAAACCATATTAAAGGGGCGATGTACGAGGATCTCGGAGCACATGGGGAAGTGTCTGACAGACAGGTGTTGGTATTGTGATGCGATACCAGTAGTAAATTCCACCTACTATCCTCAGAACAATACAAATCGGCGAAGAATAGAACAATTCCGGTACCAAAATAAATGTAACAAACAAGAGACCAGAGCCGAATGACCAATTCAGGTAGGAGCAGACCAAAGGGTGGAGAGAATTACAGGTTCTTAGTGTCAACAACAGCAATAAAAACCATAGCAGTACATCTAGTAATTACATACCTGGAAGCCAATTTTTTTGCAAGGTCGGGTGATATAGTAGAAGCATGGCCAACATTCCCAGATGGAAGAAAAAACATTAAAGAGTAGACAAGGTTCTTCCCCAGTGAAGAAGGCTAACAAAGTGGTTCTAAATGAATCAGGCCCGGATGGCATATGGACGATGTTGCAGAGGTTGGAAATGGGTTACATACATAAAAAAGAGAATATAGAGATCAATAACGAAGATAAGTAAAATGTGACAGAGTACAGGGTGCATGAGGCAATATATAAACATGCTATCAGACCCAAAAACCAATCATTCGAAGACAGAGTCAAAACAAGGTGGAGAAGAGCCAATACCAGATGCCTATATAAATCATAAATCTCCATGAGATATCTCTGACATACCTTGAATATCGGGGGATGGAACAGTATGTTGTTCAGATGAAACCCAAAAACTTCTCACCTTTGATTGAGCCGTTCTACAAATCGACCATGGCAAAAACCTTTACTTGCCACGTAACTGAGACCAACTCTGCAACTTGCCCCATCCCGATCCTTTTCATTTGTTCTTTGAGATAATTATCCTTATCTTCTCACTGGTACCATTCCACCCATTCTTCCTCTCCCTAAGCATTCTCTATACTTTGTTACAAATGGAATTTACCTATATTGTAACTGAATTTCCTTCATGGCCAATGGCACATTCGATAAATCCACATCTATATGGATATTCCTAATGGTTTGTTAATGATTCTAACTATTCTCGATTATGGATTTGTACTAGAGTAATTACAAAATTATTATTCTCTATTATGGGTTCAACCCCTAGTAATTGCATTTATGATGGTAATGGATAAGTAGCTACACATTTTTTTTAGTTTCTTCAAACTAACTAACAAGTATGACATCTTGTGGATGAGTATGACAGTGGCCACAACTCTCTTTGGTCTCTTCTTGGGAGCATTGAATGAGAAGTAGTGAAGAAATTTCCTTCAGTTTTGTACTTTATTTTTCAATTCTAGTTTCAATGTCTACTACAGAATTATCAAGCTGAGGGAATAACTCCACTCCTATGTAATTATGTTAATGAGAAACCTTCCTGAATACAATGTGATGACTCTTGGTTTCATCTTCCAATAGGTAAGTTTATCTTTATATTCTCCTAATATTTACAATTTACAATTTATTTACAAGGACAAAAATCTTGAAGGATTATGTGTCCAACATCCCCCCACTCCCCCCCAACAAATTAAGTCAAAGGGGTGTTTATGATCCCAAGCATCACTATGAACTTTTCAATTTTCTCTGTCTCAAGCACTTTGATGAAGATGTTCACAATTTAGCTATTTGTGGAATAACGTTCAAACGAATAGTTGTTTCTACTGCCTGATATCAAATCAAATGATAATTTGTGTTGATGTATTTAGCTCAATCTCAGAATTTAGGATTCTTCGCCAACTTGATTGCATAAGTATTGTCCACTAAAATAAGAGTAGAATTCACTTGTTTCTTCTACAAATATTCAAATATCTTCACAAGGCACACAATCTCCTTTGTTGCTTCAATTGTTGAAACATATTCTACCTTTGTTGTAGAATCCGCTAGAACTAACTAATTGTGTGACCTCCAAGAGACAATTGTTGATCCAAGTCTCATGAGATAACCTAAAGTCGACACTTCATTTTATTTTCCCTCATCAATGTATAAATATGAATATCCTATCAAACTAAATCATCCACAATATCATGTTTGAGTCCAAAATCTTGAATTCGCTTCAAGTATTTCAGAACTATTTTGTAACAGAACAATGTTCTTCACAAGGATTTTGCATAAACTTGGAAAGAATCCCAACAAAAGATGAATTATATGTTCTAGTAGTGGTGTGTTAGATAAGACTTTCCACAATTTGTTTATACTTGGTTGGATCCTCAAATTCATTCCCTTATTTTGATGTCAGCGTCAAATTCTGTTTGATATGTTTTGATAAAGGGTTGCATTCAACCATCCCAAACCTATTCAACAATTCTCCAATATATTTCTTTTGGGAGATGAATAAGTACTTTGGAGGTTGAGTCACTTCAATGCCTAAGTACTAGGGAATATGTCCCAAATCTTTCATCTCAAATCCCTTATTCAACTCTTTCTTTATGGATACAATATAGTTCTATTTGTTCCCTATCATTAGCAAATCATCTTCATACACTACAGGATAAACAACAATTTTTTAAACTTTCTTAACCAACAGATTTGCATCATCAAGATTAAAGTGTTTGAAATTAAATTATAGAAGATTATAATTAACTTTTTGTACCAAGCTCGCAAATCTTACTTCAATCCATATAAGGATTTGATGAGTTTGTATAATTTCATTTTTTGTCGCTTCACAACAAAACCTTTTGGTTGAGACATGAAGGCATTATATTTTAAGTACATCCAAGAACGTAGTATCCACATCCATTTGATGGACTTTCAATATGTTTTCTGCTACCAAGGCAAAGAGAGTTCAAATGGTGGCCCCTTTTCTTGTGGGGTAAAAAGTTTCTTAATACTCAACACCTTGTTTTTTCGTAAATCCTTTTTCCATGACCCTATGTTTTTTCTTGTCAAGTGAGCCATACAATTTGTACTTATTCTTATAGACCTACTTGCATCCAATTGGTTCGGTTTGGAATAAAGGGTCCACCAACTTCCATGTCCCATTTTTTATGAGAACATCATACTCCTTATGCACCACTTCTTTCCACTCATCATGAGTAGTAGCTTCTTCAAAGGAATTTGCTTTAAAAATAGTAGATAAATTCAATTCACAATCATACCAAACATGCATATCATTTACATCACTTGAATTGGAGTTATCTACATCACTTATCTCTTGTATGGTGGAACCTCTATTTCCTATTTTCCAACCTCATGAGGTTGAATGCTTTCAAGTATTTTGATGAGCCACTTGGGTTGACCTTTCTAAGATGGTCTAGGTTGCTCCATTGATTGCTATGGTTCTACGTCATGATTCAACCTTCCAATCCTCTCAATCGCATCATTCAAAGAACCTTCTTGGTCTGATGAAGCAACTGAAACTTCATGAGGGGGAGATTGTGCTTCAAAAGGATAATCTAGAGATTCATAAAAGATAGGGATACCCCCTTCAAGACGTGGAATCTCATTATAAAATTCATTATATGTTTTTTACATGAGTGAATCTACCCAGAAAACCAAACTATACTCAATAGTGTTGTTAATCTTGGAAGATTCAAGAAAAATTACAACTCCAAAAAGAAAAAATTCCTTGTTTATCACATTGTAAAGATGATATACCTTGGTGGTATTTGAATACCTCGAGAAGAAACACTTTAAACTCCTTTCACCAAGATTGTTTATTTTCTCCTTAATAGTTAAGGCATGGTAGGTGGAACCAAATACCCTGAGATGCCTTACTGAAGCAATGCAAGCATACCACATTTTGTAAGGAGTCTTATACTAAAGAGCATGATATGGACACTTATTTTTCATAGATATAACACGTAGAATTGCATTGTCCCAAAACATCAACATTACATTTTTGAAAAATATCATGGAGTGAACCATATTCAAGATAATCTGGTTCATTCTTTCATGTACACCAGTTTGTTGGTCATTGTATGAAATTGAGGTTTGATGTTGAATCACATGTTGGCGAAGATAGTTTTCACATTCATTAGATATATAACTTCTCTTGTATTATCACTACAAGGGAGATCCAATATGTGATTATGCTTCATTTTGTATCCATACATGAAAATTTTAAAAGTTTCAAAATTCTTGAGATGTATTTTTCAATAAGTACAACTACCATATCTCGGTGCAATCATCAATCAAAGTCATCATATATTTATTACCATTAGAATATGGAGAATGCATAGGGAAAAAAATAGAATGTGTTAGTCCAAATTTTCTACATGCTCTAGAAGTGGAATCATGAAAGAATTGTTTGTTGTTCTTTCCAATGATCTAAGCATCACTTTGCTTCGGTTTCCTAGAATACTAGGAAAACTAGAAACACCATTCTTTTTCAACGACAGAAGGTGTTATAATTGATATGTATAAATATAGCATGCCATAGAATAATAGATGAAAATAACCTTCATCATGATGGGAGAGGTATGTAGAATTTAGTGTATGAGTAGATGCCCATTTCAACTTTAGTAGTCTTCATCCTCCACTCCAGTCATGAAAACCATGTTTTCAAAAGACTTGCTTATTTCTATTTTTTCAATAAAATATGGGAATGAAGTGGCCTTGCTAATGAATGTGCACAAGAGACAATAAATTTATTCATTACTTTAGAAGATAGAGTACACCAAGAAAAACAAAATAGGGGAATCTAGACAATTTAAGCTTGTTGATGCCAAGTTTTGATGGTTCGAGGCTTGATTTATTTGTAAAATACATTATGCCATCTATGTTGTCACTAAAATCCTCAAATAATTCTCCCCATAAGGTCATGTGGCACGTTTCACCAATTTCAAGAAACCAAGCATCTCTCCAAGAAGCAAACGAAGTATGAAACAAATCTTCATTTACTCCAATATTACAATGAAAAGAGAAAAATTTTGTGCCTTACCCCTTGCTAGATAAGGTGCTTTATATATGCCTTATTTTTTCTCTTATTTGTCTTTGATCTTCTCCCAAGGGATTCTTAATGTTGATACACCATGTCCATTTCTACCACAACATACATAGTGAAGATCGAGTCTCTTTCCATAGTTATGTTTACCCCTCTTGCATCTAAAGTTCTTTCTTCCACGTCATCTTTTACTATTTTCTCCTCTAGAAGAATCATGTGACTGATTATTTCGATTAAGAGTGTGTAATATGGTTTCTTTATGGGGTTGAGTAGCTTTATTCATATTCCCTCAAAGTTTATCATTCCTTGTAACCTTATCCACCAAGGAGTCAAATGTAATAAACTCTAGTTGGTCACTAGTTTGTTGGGATTCAAGATAGTTAGAGTATGTAGGATAGAGGACCTTGATGAAGGATATGAGAGAAAGTTCTATGTTTACTTCAATGGAATCTATGACACGCATGATGGATTTCATCTCAAAAGCCAATGCCATGGGGTCATCATCTTTCAACTCTAGGTTGAAGAGGTTTACCAGTAGTTGCGCAAGGTCCAATTTTGAGTGTGAGTCATACAAATTATTCAATATTTTTAAAGTACAATAAGAATATGTAATGGAAATGATATGATGGCTCACCTATTCACATACTGTTGTGGTAGTCAAAGCATAGGCTTTATTATCTTTGTTCTTCCATATGGCTAGCTTCATATCCAATGTAGCCTTCTTAGGTCCACTGTCTTTCCTTCACATATGTCATCCCATAAACCATTGAAAATGAGTGTGTTTGATATTTCTAGACCATTCTATATAGTTGTCCTTGTTGGAAAACACTACATCGAAAATGGAGATGAGGGAATGCATTTTCACCGATAGTTGCTCCTTGTAACAACTCTTCCTTCCTCGCAATCATTGAGTGCAACCCCAATTTCTACTCATGTAAATGTGAATCCTTGGCGAAAATACTAATGAAAAATTGTGCTAACATAAAAAAATTCAACCTAAAAATGTCCATCATCAACTATTCCTTAAAAACATGAGAGAATTAATACTAGTCCATTGGTACAAGATTTTCTTAACTTGGGGAATGAGAAAATAGGAAGGAGGTTTTGTCACCTAAATCCTAAAGAAGATCCATCGAGGTGGTTGTAATTCTTAAAAGCTATACTTGACATTTTCAATCAGCCAAAGTAGATATATTCTTAACCATATCTGACCATGGGTAAAAGCGCATAGTGGTGGTGTAGACCAACTCCTATCCTTTAGGCAAGAAATCAATGCCCCTTGAAAACAAGGGCATGGATCATACTAGCTATTGGACTCTACTGGATAAATCCTTCATGTGTCACCTGCTAACTAATTCATTCATTGGGAAACTACTACCACAAGGGAAACTAGTCACGCTTTATGGAAATAATCGAATGGAGACCTTCAAGTTCACAATGGTCCTGGTGAAACTTGCAAACAAGACCATTTTATTGACACCTTATTACACATATGATTTGATTCCCAAGTTCATAGGTAAAGACAACAATGTGCTAGAGATGTAGAGGAAGAACCAAGATGCCAATAATTCCAATGAAGATAAATTTTGATGGGAAAATTGTCTATCATGGGGTGATTTGTTCTATGAATAGGAAAATTTTAGAACTTCCATATTTCAATAAAACTGTCAAAACAAGTATCTAGGTTGTCAAAACCATCACTTTTGATAGGATGTTTAGATTTAAAATTATGGCCCCCATACTGAGTAACAAAGTTTCATGAAAATCAAAATTAATTAAGATATGATTTTTAAATTAACTTTGCTAAAAAAATTATAAACTTAGAAACATGTAATTTTTTATCTAACTAAAAGTCCTTAAAATAATTGCTATAGGCATTTTGGCTAATTATACATTTTAGTTTCCCATTTTTCAAGAGAGGAGATGAATTTCCCAAGGAATTATAAATTTTATTCACGATATTCCACAGGGGAAACTTCTATTGCTTTCTCTTATTGCACCAAGAGGCACACTCTACAACCATATGTGAGGGATATGTGTAATTCCTTTCATGCCCAAATTAGAGTTGACACGTGTCTTTTTTAAGATAATATAAAATATTCATTAATTAAAAAACAATGTCAATTATAATAAAAACGAAAAATAAATATACATGTTTGGTTAATTTTAATTAAAAGTATTACAAAATATCAATAATCTCACTCACAATGCTTGCTCAGTTTGTTGGCCTCCTTGGGCTAGTTTTTCTCATTGAGTTCGCAGTGCGTCCTGGGAGTTCTGCTATTTGATATACATGCTTCTTTGTAAAATTATTGGTGCAAAAGTGAGTCATACATAAATTTAGCATTTTGTTTTTTTATCCTAAGTTAACATGTAAATCTATATTCTACAATGCATGCTTTCTATAATAATAGTTGTTCTATGATAGAGATTACTAAAATTAATTAAGTTCAAATTAATGGATAGACTTGTACAATTAATCTCAATATAAACCAACGAAACAAAATTTTATCCCTTGCAACTCATATTGACAATCCTTTATAAAATAACAACTTTTAACATGATAACAATCCAACGTATATCCAATGGCAATAATAACAAGAACGAAATATATATGACAAAGCGATTATTAGAAGTTGAAACGTATAAACCCATTGTCCAATTTGGAATATGCAAACACAATAATAAATAAATAAAAAGCAATTTATTGAAGTACATTGATGTTTCTTTAAACCTTTTACATATTGTCAATAATTATTCATGTATTTGCCTATCTACTTAAGTTTTTCATATATACAATTGTGTATTTTAATTAGATGCATATCCAATACTTTGCAAACCATCAACACACGTCTTCACATATGCAAATCCATACCCAATTATTTTTCTACATCAACACGAGTCTTTGCATATGCAAAGGCATACCCAATAATTTGCCTACTATCAACACATGTCTTCAGATATACAAATGCATACCCAATAATTTGCCATCCAAAAACACCTGAACAAAAGAAAAAGTTAAATTAAATAAAAATCAATACACATGGGAAGTAACATGGGTTAAAAATACTTATACCTAGACAACTTCAAACTTCCCTATAAACCATCATAGGTTAGAAATACTTATACTTCGACAACTTTAAACATCCCTACAAACCATCTCTTACTACACCAATTTATGATAGTGCTCTTTTACATATTATTATATTAATAGTTATTATGATAAATCAAACTTTCAAATATCCCTGAAACTATGATTCTTCTATAAACTCGCTCTTACATCTGGCGAAAGCATTTGATTCATCGTTATTAAATCCTACATTAAAATACACCCATTACTCATGTAACTAAATCCAATTTCTAATTCATTCATTTAATTGGGACATTGAATTTCAAAACCATCCATGTGAGTTGAGATGGACTAATCCTCCACGATAAATCATAATTAAGATGAATCCCATTTCAAACTAATGTAATCCCATCACAAATATTGCTCTAAATCATAATCGGAGAGTCATGAATTTGTTGCGTTGTGTGTTATATATTTTGACTTGAATTGGATTGAGATGTATTACCACGAAATGACCAAGTATGAGTTTGACTTCAAAAAAATATAATGGGAGTGTAGTAATGTTATTATTAGTTGGGTTAGTCTACGAGAATAGTGTGACAGTTTAGTGGGAAATGTTGAGAATGGAGCATGGACACCTTTACCAATTTGAGAAGGTCATGTTATGATTCAGAAGAGCTTCCCCAATTGATTTGCATTAGTTTGATTCCTCACCAACATTTTTTTTTAATCCAATATTCATGCGCAAATTGGCATTATATTATCTCCCTCATGGTACTGCAATTTCAGAAGCTTCAATCCTTCATGAACTATAATCTCTACGATATATACGAACAAATATATAAGCATTGCTATACACATGGTTGAAAATGTATTTGGTCATTCCTCAAAAGCCATACTCCTCGTAACCCATCAAATCAATTCCAATAAGTAACTAATACACAAAGATGTTTCATTGAAATACCATCTTTAGTCAAGTCTAATCAACAATTTGGGCTTATTTTTCAGTCAAGTCTAATCAACAATTTGGGCTTATTTTTCAAAGATGTTTCATGTGCATATTTTTTTATCCTCTTCTCTACAATGCTTCTTTTGCCTTTCTCTACAAAAATAATTATTCTACTCGTTTGTACAAACATAATTCATAAATATACATCAAAATTATTAGAAATACATCAATGGAATTGACAATTAAGAAGAGGGACTATGTTTCAAAAACTTCCGTAAGAAGAGGGACTATGTTTCAAAAACCACCGTAAAACAACTAGTAAGTGAACTATGCACTGCTCTGGTTTTTCTAAATAAATATTTCTTGTTAATTCTCTAAAATCCTCTGATTTTGAGCTCTAAACTACTCCCATTTTTCTAAATGAATATTTCTTGTTAATTCTCTAAAATCCTCTAATTTATCTAGATATAGAATTTTTTATAATTCTCCTCCGAGCAGTTCTCTTGAATGTGAGTTATTTGTTCTTTCTTCAGGTTGTAAAAGGAAGGCGAAGCCAACCTAGCTGCTCGCCCTAACTAGCTTTTCATGGTTGTTGGTGGGTGTGAGTGAGCTACACTTTCCCTTGGTGGATGGGGGGACTTTGATCCCATCAAAAAACCCATAAACACTAGCACAAACACTAAACCTTAGCCAATAATCTCAGGTGCCCTGCTCGTGGCAGCAAGATTCCAATTATCCATCCCTTGACTCGCTATATATGGATCAGACATACCATCAACATGCCATGGAACTTTGCATTGAGCACAATGTCCAATATAAAAAAAATACACAGACAGGGATTCGGGAAAGCCTTCCTGTTTCTAGAAATTGCTGTTGAAGAAGCTTTACACCTCATACATGTTTGAGAGAATCATATGTTTGAGAGAATCATGGTTGGTCGGTTCCTCTCTACTAATGAGTAGTTCAAACGCTGGTGTGAAAGGTCGTTGCCCGCTTATGTAGATCATGCCTCTTGGATCAACTGATTGAGCAGCACATGTAATACCATCATTGACTCTTGGCATCAAATAGCGACATCAACTAACTCAAAAATGACTGCTGAAGAAATCAGTCTTTACCCATAGGTTTTGGAACCGATCACAATGCTTACTTATTATGCACCTGGTTTGTTGGGATAAGGATATTTATGCACTAGATCTGAAAGGCTTTCCCTCGAATATCTGTAGGTGAATGATTGTTTCTCCATCATTGCTCGGCTCTATGAAATTCATATTAATGATAGAGAGGGTAGGAAAAGGACTAAAAATCTAACGAAGTATACACCATTTAGCCTGGTGTATGGGAAGGAGGCGATTGTTGGACCTTCTATCATATATATCCAGAGCCTTCGATAAGAGGTAGATGTAATACATGAAAAAATGATGCATGTTATATTTGAATGATGAGTACAAAGTCATCAATCAACTTATATATTTTATATAATTTAATTAAATATCAATCACCACTTGTATGACCCTATAAGCCCACATTTTTACCACTGATTTATCTGGCCATAACTCTAAAATGCATGTCAAATTTCAGATAATCCTGAGTCTAGTGGATGCATAATTTACCTATGCAGGTAAGCGATTGCAGAACTTTTTCTTACCACTTTTTTATCTTGCTATAACTCCAAAATCCATGTCAAATTTCAAATAATGGTAAGTCCAATGGATGCATAATTTACTTATGCAGGCATGCGATTGCAAAACTTTTTCTCTAAATTTCGGATATAGGCAACTGGTAATCGAGACCTCCTTTCTGGGACTAATGGCCTTTCAGCTATTGGCACTAACAAGCTGGCTATGATGGGGTACTTGGACTAGGGACTATGTTGGACTACTGACAATGGTAACTGGTTATCTTATCTATTGACTTCATTCAACGACTATCGATTATCTCACCTTCGCTCACTTCTTGTCTTTCCCTGAGAGTGGGTGTCACTACCACTTCCCTTCTAAAGGCTTTTCGCTAACCCTTGTTTTGCATGTACATAGCTTTCTTGGATTTTAAAATCATCATATTCATACCTCTCATGCCTTAGCTAGATTCCATTGTAAAATCCTACAATCAAATATGTACAGGGGTTTCCCTCTTATTCTTACTCTCATATTTCCTTTCTGACACCTCTTTAATAATCTAGCTATTGTATTGAAGCCATATGCATCTCTAAGTGAATTGTTGGAAGGATAGATGAAGAGCAGGTGGTCAAGGAGAAGCTAGGTCTCAAAAGGAACCAAGCAACAAGAATAAACAAGTGCATGAAGTGTTTCATAAACGTTAAGAAGGATGGATGCTTCTTTGGTACCACTATTCCCTATTGTTCACCTTCCTTGCCTTGCTTGGACTTCTTCCTTAAATTAGAATCTATTTTATGTTTAAGGATTTAGACTCTGAATTTATGGTTCAATTATCCTATGAACTCACGTTGAAAAGGTATGCCTATCTGCTTTCAATTTTCACTCTAAATTTATGATAGGATAATGCTGAAAATGTATGCCAATATGTTTTCTTTTTTTTTGGTGAAGCAAGAGATAATCCTTCTATTTCATTAAACCAAGAATAATGTTACAACATATACAAAATACCTTACTTCTTCATGGATTCAAGAAGTATCAAGGGCATTCTGCCATAGATATGACCCTCCCCTCTACAAAATGCAATGCTAACCTCTCAAATAATACCTTAGATTAAACTTTATGATTCTTTAACCAAATGTAAAACTCTGCTAACCCCCCACGTCACTGTCTCGAAAAGCCTGATAAGACTAGTGGCCCCACAAAACAACATGGCCAAATCTGACCGTCAATTCATTCTGTGAAATCGAATGGCTCGGAGAAATATTGCATTGCCAAGATGACCGATCATTAATGCATGATGGAGAGTGGTATTCCTTACCACTCCCTTGCCACGTGTTGGGAGCCTAATGGAATTGCTCCCAAATTTCCAATACCACTTACAGTTCAGAAGCCATGCAATCACCTGGAAACTGCTTTGTACCTGGTTTTCTATTCCGTAAGAGGATTACAGGAAAATAGCTGCCACCGAAAAGTTCCAACCACCCTTCCCGCGTAAGCTCGCTTTGGAACTTGCATCAAAGACTGCCACTAACTGTAAATTGACCCCTGTGTTGCAATCCGAAAGAAAAAGGAGACTGGTCAACTTACACCAGGGTGTTATGTGACCACTCTGAGCTTGCCCTTCTTCAAGTTACCAACCGGAGTACTGTGATTGAACTTGCTTAGAAAAATTCATTTCGTGCCTTTCACTCTGGCCCAATATCTAAAAATTTCTTTGTTCTCTACCGCTTGTTCATTGCAAAGAGATTTTAATCTGCTTTGAGGCGTCTCCTGCCACTTCATCTCAATCCTGCATTCTGAATTAATCACTCCTTGGTTGGCCAGTGTATCCACTAATTTATTGGCTTTTTCGTCGAACATGGTTGAAACTAACAGTTCGAAGACTCAGGAGATGATTTTGAATTCTTTGGTACACTTTTATTAGTCTCCAGTGTTTTGAGACCTTCTCCAACATTGTTCCACAACTGATTCTCTTAACCGCGTTTATGGAGATCTCTGAGACTACTTCTATAATGAAATTTGCACTATGATTTAGTTTCAGAAGCTCTAGACGTTGTTCCAATGCCATTAATTCAGCCATATTGTTGGTGGCTTTACCTAAATGCCAGTGGAATATAAAGATGATGTTTCCTTCTTCATCTCTTAACACCCCTCCATAACCCACTATTCCAGGGTTGCATTTTGAAGCACCATCAATATTGCATTTCAGATAACCTTTCGGTGGAGGATGCTAGATCTCCTTTTCTGTTTCCAAATCTCTTTCCTTTTTGCTTAGTCCATGGGGAATGATCTCTTGCATTCCTAGTTGCGTGAGAGTTCTCAACTCATTCTCTGTGGGAGGATTCTTGGGATAATTGTGAACAATGGTGCTAACTGTCTCCTTAATCTGTTTCAAGATCAGATCCAACAGGCGAAGAGGAATAGCTTTTTCTTCCTTGAAAATTCTTTTATTCCTTTCTTTCCAAACATTCCAGATAATGAAGCTTGGCGTAAAGGCCCAGGGCAAATTAAGGATCTCATTCTCCGAAAAGTTTCTTCTCCACTTGTTTATGGTATTAATGATACTTCCTTTATCTCTGTCTATCTATTGAAAAATGGTGGCAAAAGAATCCCATAACCAGGTGGTGTAGGTGCAGGTATTGAGAATATGCTCCATTGTCTCCTCTTGAGCTTCACATAGCTGACATCTAGAAGGCCCAATAACACCCCTTTTCTGAATATTGTCCCAAGTTAAGATTTTATTGTGATGAACTAACCACATGAAAAGCTTGATTTTCATCCACCCTTGGTGGCTCCAAAGTTGTTGCCAAGATTTCGCCGAAACACAGGAATCTAGGTTTAGGATAAATTTTTTTTCTTCCTTAAGATTAAAGGTGCCTTCTTTATTGAGGCTCCATCTTAACTGATCATGCCCCTCTATTACCAATATCTTCCTTTGCTTTAACATGCTCATGAGTGCCTCTGCTTTTATTTTTTTAGGGCTGTCATCTCTGCAGTCTATGCTTCTCCAGTTTCTCCACTTTCTGGAGTTATGAGGAAGATTCCAGAAATCTTTAACTTTGATTAATCATTGGGATTCTATTTCCTGCTTGAGGCTCATAAAGTCCTCTCTTAATAGTTTTGGTTCTTGTTGCCATTTTTCTTCCCAGAAGAGAGCTAGATTTCCTGCTCTGATTTCCCAGAAACTGTTGTTTTGTACTAGGCTTCTGTTTTCCCAAGCTTTATTCCAGATGTATGAGCCTTTTCTGTTTCCAGACATTCTTATAAGATCACTTGTTTACCAAGAGCTTGCATATTTTTCTTTCCAGGTCTTAGCCCATTGAGCTTCTAGTTCTTTAACCCATCTCCACCACAGCTTGGCTCCTAAAACTTTACTCAAAATATCCTGATCATCTAAGCCTAGACCCCAGTGATTCTTGGGTTTTACAGATTTTATCCCAAGAAACAAGGGCCCATTTCTTCCTTGTTTCCTCCTTGCCCCAAAGGAAGTCTCTCTGGATATTCCTGAATTTTTGTAAGACACCTTTGGGAGCTGGGAGGGCTGATAAAATGAAAACAGGGATTGATTGCAGAACACCCTTTGTCAGAATCAATCTACTAGCTAGGTTCAACGATCTGATAGTCCATTTTTTGACTTTTTCTTGCATCTTGTTGAGCACCGGTTCCCAAATACTTTTGTGCAATGGTCTGGCTGTAAGGGGAATTCCCAAATACTTTGAAGGGAGGGAATCCCTTTGAAAGCCCAAAATTTTGGAGATATTTCTATGAGTTGCAATGTTAGTATTTAAGAAAAATATTTTTGATTTGGAGAGATTAACTTCCATACCTATAGCCAAGGCAAAGTCATTAAGGATTTGTTTGTACGTTGAAGCTTCTTTGATTGTGGGAATTCCTTGCAGCATGGTGTCATCCACAAATTGTTGGTGAGTCATTGCCTGACCATTCTCCATTAATTGAAGGCCCTTAATCTTTCCCAAGGCTTTGGCATGTTTAATGGACCTGCCCAATCCCTCCATCATGAGGATAAAGAGAAAGGGAGAGAGTGGGTCTCCCTACCTGAGGCCTTTAGAAGGAGTGAAGATCTCTGATGGTGAGCCATTCACCAAAATCGAAAAGCTGGAAGAAGTTACCAGAGCCATAACCCATCTGACCCAGTTGTGATCGAACCCAAAAGTAGTAAGGACCTTCTCGACATAGATCTAGTTCACCTTGTCATATGCTTTTGGCAATATCTAATTGCATGATCATACCAGCCTGCCTCTTGCTGGTTAGCGTGTGAACTACCTTGTGGGCTTGAATAATGTTATTTAGGATTTGTCTGCCTTCCACATAACCAGATTGTTCCCCTGAAATTAAAGAAGGAAGTAGAGGTTTGAGTCTGCTAGCCAAAACCTTGGATATAATTTTGTATACCACATTGCATAAAACAATGGGTCTGTACTTATCAGTAGTCAGGGCTAAATCATGTTTGGGGATCAGGGAGATGAAGGAGGTGTTGAGGGCTTTCAAAATAGTCTTGTTTCTTCTGGAGTCCTCCACAACATTTATAATATCTTGTTTGACAATGTTCCAGTAAGCCTTAAAAAAGTCTACATTGAAACCATCTGGTCCTGGAGCTTTTCCATTCTGCATACCTTTAATAACCTCACTGAATTCCTCTTTGGTTACTGGTTTATTCAGGTTAAAATTGTCCTCTCTAGACACCAGCTTAGGGATATTTTTTGTAATTTCCTTGATGCATTACTCTCTGTCTAGATTGTTTTCCTTATTGATGCCTATGAAATGTTGTACCAACACAACTTTGATATTCTTATGAGAGGTTTGAAGCTCCCCATTCTCATTCAATATCGAAGAGATTCTATTGTGAGCTCTATTGGCCATGGTGGATCTATGGACAAATCTAGTATTACGTTCACCTTCTTTGAGCCATTGAACTCAAGAATTTTGTCTCCAAAAGATTTCCTCTTGTTTGCATAATTTCTCCCATTCTTGATGGTGTTTATCAGCTTGCTCACTTTTGAATTTATCAAAACCATCTGTGATCAGTGCTTGATTGAGTTCCTGTATTTCAATTTCCACTGATTTTTTGTCCACAAAAATGTTACCAAAATCCTTCTTGTTCCATTCTTTGAGTCTAAGTTTCATGTGCTTTAGTCTTTTATGTAGGAGGAACATTTTAGTGCCCTGGATCTGCAAATATTCAGACCACCATTTTTCAATGTTGCTGATGAAATCTAGGTGGGAGAGCCAGATATTCTCAAATCTGAAGAGTCTATTCCTAGGAGAATCAATCCACTTGATTTCTAATTGAATCGGCCAGTGACCAGAGCCTCCAAATTTGTGAGCATAAGCTCCTCTGAGATCAAAAATCTATCTAACTTGGAGGCGACCTATGCCTCACCTCCTCTTTTGTTGTTCCAAGTAAAAAGGCCATTGTGTGTTTTTGAGTCAACCAGTTTCATATCTTCTATGAAGGTTTGGAATGCTACAGAGTCTTTACTTAGCAATCTAGTACCTCCTTTTTTTTCCAAAAGAGATTTAATCATGTTAAAATCTCATCCCATGACCCAAGGTATTTCTTCATGTCTGCTTCTAACATTAACCAGGGGGTCTAGAAATCTGAGTTTCTCATCTATTCTTTGAGGACCATAAACATTTGTGACCAGGAAGGTATCTGAAACCCCCACTGGTTGAATGATTACTGATAAATAATTTCTTGATGCCTCTGCATCTATTATGCTAACTTTTTGTGGGTTCCATAGAGTGAGAATGCCTCCCGCTATGTTCTCTGCTTTAACATCTAGATACTCAAATCTATTAAGCCATTTGCTATGGATTTGTTTCAATTTATGAATGGAGCATTTTGTTTCCTGAATGAAGATTATGTCCGGCATTGCTAGTTTCATTCTGTTACTTAGCATTCTTTGTTTTCTTTTACTACCTAGACCTCTGATATTCCAAGATATGAACTTCATAATTAAAGAATTGTAAAGGAGTAACTGGTTAGATCTTTCATCTTAGGCGAATCTATCATTAGCTTTCCACACTCCATCAAGAGCTCATTTTGCTTTTTCCTGCCCCTCTTCTTTCTAGGATTTTTAGTCGCTAATCCTGGAGTTGATTTCATAGTTTTCACACCTTTGTGCTCCTGCTTGTGAATGTTTTTACCTTTATCCAACCCTCTTTCCTGAGTTTTCCATAAAAACAACTATTGTATTCTATTGCATTCTTCTTGAGGCAGTGAATCTATTCCTCCCTTGGTTCCTTGCATCAAGAATCCTTCCAGATCCAGGTTTTTCTTATCGAGAATTTCCTGTAGTTCATGATCTTCCAGATTTATTTCACTTTGGGTCATTTCCTGGTCCATCTCCATTTATGTTTCACTCATCATCGTCTCATTTTGATGACTAATATCTTGAGATTGTTTGTTGTCTTCTTCTTTCTCTTTTTCATTAGGACCTTCCTCCTGAGATTAGTTTTCTCTCATGATTTCTTCATTCTCTTCCAACACTTGAAACTTGTTCTGACTGACTTTCTACCCCTCGTTATGTTGTTGCTTTAGCCCCTTTTTTCCTCCTTTTCCTCTACTTGCCACTTTCTGAAAGCTTTATGTGTCCTTCATTGTATTAAGTTTACCTTTGTTGTCTACTTTACTGATAGGGCAGTCTCTAAAAAAATGTCCATGCTCATGGAATCTACAACATCTGAATGGGATATGGTCGTAATCCACTATCTGCACCCACTCCTCATCAAAACTTCCAAGATAACTTCATCCGGAAGAGCTCCTGATAGATCTATTTCCACACATATCCTTGCAAAGGAGGTATAGTTCCCTCATCTTGTGGCTTCAGAAGCTTTGACAAAACGCCCTAGGTTATTGCCAATGGCAGCTAGCGATTCAGTTTGCTAATAATCAAGAGGTAGAGAATAGAGCCTTACCCAAACTGGAACCGAAGTGAAAGTTTCCCACTCGAGGGCAAAGTTCATCCTCCAAGGCCTCATATAGAGGCCGACTTCTGCATAAAAGTAGGGTCCTCCCTCGAATATTTTGTCTTTATCTTCGATGTTTGAGAACACCACTGTGAAGAATCCCTTTGACCCAAGATGTAGGTCAATGCTTCCTTTGGTTTTCCAGTGATACTTGATCCACGTCTGTAAAGCTTTTTCAATGGGCCATAGTCCCATGAATTTACAGATTATGGAGTAGGTCCCCATGTGTTCCCTGTGTGCCTGTAGAGCAGGATCATTTAATATTACTCTAGGAGTGATTTTTGTTTTTGGTTTGCAAGGTCCCTTTTGTTTTTTGTCTCTTAAACCCTGACTTTTGTCTTCTTCCTCCTTGTCCTTTGTGCTACTATTTTCCTTGGTCTTGGTCCCATCTGTCTCCTTTTCACTATCCCTATTCCTTTCATCCGCAAAACCTTTGTTGTTCACCATTGGTGCTTTACCTCTGCTAGCTACATCGTCTTTGTAGGAGGGAGTCAAGCTCCCTCCTCTATCGCCCTCCATTAGAAACGATCTCTGCAACTTTCTATAACCCTAGCTGATTGCTTCGGTTCTCCCCCCCTTTTCGCTAATCATGTATGCCAATATGTTTTCATTGTATATATCCTTTGAATTTTTTTCTTATTCATAATTTAATTACTGTCCTCAAGATTAATTTGTGTTGTTATTTAGGATTGGTTTAACTTTCCCATTTTGATTGCCAAACACTTTCTTTCATTAATATATTTCTTACCATTAACATACAAAAGGTTGAACACAAGTTGAACAGGGGCTCCAGTTTGCAGAGGTTGTTACTTGATATAGCTTTTGTTTATGTTGAATGACAATAACTCTTCATTTTGTTATTCTAATTTTGTTTTTCCCTCTGGATATTTTAGTTGGTGTTGTTTCTACATATTATTTTTACAATTTTCTAACGTCTCTATTTTATTTTCTGAAAACATAGAATGTTACAATGAAATGAAATACACTTGCGAAGTTAGATTCAGAAGAAAAAAATGATATTTTCTTTTTATTTGCTAAAACATTTTCCTTTGAAATTTCCAAAGTTTCCTTAATATTTCCATTTTTGGTCATTGTCTCCTACATCATGTACTTTTCATTTGAGCCTGGATATTCTTGAATTTGTTGTTTTTCATCATCATCATCGTCAAATTCACCTTGGCCTCGTCCTCATCATCATATTCACCTTGGCCTCAAAGGTCAGGTAGGAATTATAAATACCATGGACATTTTCTTTGTTATATAAGAAGCTAGAAGATATCCTCCATTGTAGCATCTTGTCTACAATATCTTCTCATTCTTTCTTCCTCTTGGTACTCCAGCCTCCCCTTGCGCCTACCCAGTCAATTTGGCTCCCAAATTTTTACAAGGTTACCAACAAGGACCCAAAATTTGGCTTATTGTAGTGTAATGACCCATTTTTTATTTATAGGCAAAAATCTATTAGCATGTATACGATGTATGCATATGATAGCTACATATGCGTACATTACACTAATATAATTTAATAAATATGAAAAATATTTAAAATAAATAATAAAAAGTTGAGTACCTAAAAAATTGAAAAAAGAGATAATACCTAAAATTCACACTTAAAATATGCATAATAAATATTTATAAATATAAGACCAATGAATAAAATTAATATTATCCACCAAATATTAAAGTTATAAGTATATATAATAATATATTATATATAATATATATATATAACATATAAAATATACATATATATTATAATATATATATATATATATATATTATATATATATATAATATGATATATATATTATATAAATATATATATATATATATATTATATATATATAATAATATATAATATAATATATATTATTCAAATATTATAATTAAAATTTATAAAGTTAATTTAAATAATAAACACTACAAACATATTAATATAAATGTACCTATAATTATAATTAAAAGTAAAAGTAAAAATCAAACATATCAATATCTCTGGTTATTAAATATGCGTACCTCACCTTCCAACAACACGTAACATGATGAATGACTCCCTAAATCTAAATCTACTCTATCAAGAGTGAGAGTGGTGGAAGAGGCAGTGACCGTCTAAAAAATAAATAAATAAATTATGCATGCAAGTAGTGGAGAACGGGAAGGGGGAGTGTATCGCCCTCGGGGAGTCATCACAAACGCGACGGGCGCACGATGGTTTCTGGCACCCCGGGCACGCGTTGGGCGACCCGGGTGGGCGCGCACGGTGAGTCGGCAACCGGGCGGGCGCGCGTAGGCGGGCGTGCACGGTGGGTCGGGCGACCGGGCGGAGACAATGTGGATGAGCGCACGACGAGATGGATGACCGGGCAGGCGTAGGCACGGGCGCACGGTGGAACGGGCGGTCGGGCGGAAGTGACAAATGATGCGCGGGCATGGTTGAACGGGTGCAGGTGAACGCCACCCGCCCGTCAGGCGAGACGAACGGGCGTGGGCAGGGCGACCCGCCCGCCATGACGAACAGCCAACGCGTTGGTGCGAAGTGTGGACGCGCACGGAGGGCGGGCATGCACGGGCAGCGTGCATGCCGAATAGTCAAGCAAGCGGGCGGACAGCACGAACGATGAACAACGGTTATGCGGACAACACGACAGAACAGCGAATGTCACGAGCTGCGGGCAGTGCGAAGCATAACAGCGCACACGATATAACACACGGGATGTTATGACAGGGCCGCAAGGTTTATACGCCATGGATGGTGGCGTATGTGGAATTGCAGGTCGACCATAAGCAAACGGAAGTTGGGGTTTTGTGTGGAGACGGTTGGGGCGTCGGCCATGGGGCTACGCCCAACCAAACACCACGCTACCTCCCTTATATATACAGGCCGAGCAGATGGAGTTTGGCATCGAACACTCCGATCAAACAATTCGGTGAGTTCGCATCTTAAGTGCGCATTCTATCTACGCACAAGGATATGCGCAGCATGAGCGCATAGTTCATGCACTATTGTGGAGGGCGCAGATCGGTTAAGTGGTAGATGATGGGAATGCGGTGCATGGTCGAATTGTGCAGAATTGTGCAGGTTTCTTGAGCGTCTTGGTGGCCGGTCGAAGGCACCCGCTCATGTGTAATTGTTGCAGATTCTCATATCTTGTAAAAAGATACTAAGTGTTGGCTTGATTCTGCAAGCACACTAGTCGGATGTAATATTGTAAAATTCTGATATTTTATATATATTCGGGCAGACTGTTCGGGAGTTGCCCCTCCCTTTATATCGTGCAATTCTTGTTTATATTGTTGTTGATAATGATTAAGTATGGGCCATCATTGATATAAAGGATTAATGCATTTTAACTTAGTTGAGAAACACAAGCTAAGTTCCGGTTGTGAATTAGGCGTAGTCCTCACACTTGAGTATTGTTAAAAAGAAAAAGTGGGGTGGTGCCGCACCCCGCCGGCACGGTTGGAAGACTACCAAGGGTTGGGGGCGTGACAGGTGGTATCAGAGCATACACACCGATTATAGGTGGAATCAAGCAGATATCCGGATTAACAGAGGACTGACCGTGGAGACAAGTTCTTGCAGGGAAAGAGGTTGATGAAACACTCTAAGTGTGACATCAAGGACTTGGGTTGCAGGTGAAACCGGTGCATGGTCGAAACTTGGTTACAAAGGCAGAGGAGATTAGCAATGGCTGAATCACATGCTAGGTCTACTCATAGCCTCGTGGATACTTTTGACTTGATGCAAAGAGTGATAGAAAGGGTGGATTTCTTGGAAGCTCACTTTCGGGAAAAGTTTGATCTTGTTGTAGAAGAGCAAAAGACATTCTTGAAGACAAACGACGAGCTCGATGAACTCCGAACTCAGCATGAGTACACTGACTTGATGTGTACGCAGGTTGGACATAAAGTCAAGGACGTGGAAGCTTCGAGGGACTAGGGTCTAGCAGAGATCATGAACTTGAAGAGAGCTCTTAACGATGCCAGGGACAAAATAGCGGTATTGAAGAAGGCAGTGAGGCATGGCTCGGGTGGAGGAGTGTCTCATGTCAAGGTCAAGGAACCGGATTCATTCAATGGTACAAGAAGTGCAAAAACACTTGGTAACTTCTTGTGGGATATGGAGCAGTACTTGGAGAGATTGGCTCTATCCGATGATGAGACCAAAGTCAAGGTTGCAGCTCAATTCCTGACAAAAGATGCCAAGATGTGGTGGAGAAGAAGAATGGACCAGGTTGCAAACGGAAGTGCTGCCGACATTACTTCTTGGGATGACATGAAAGGAGCCTTGCAGGCCCATTTTAGTCCTCAGGACAAAACTTGGGAAGCTAGGACGAAGATTAAATTTATAAAGCAGACCGGGAACCTTCAGACTTATCAAAGGGAATTTGCAAGTGTTGTCCTTGAGTTACCTGACATGGCGGAGAAAGATAAGGTATTCAACTTCATTATTGGATTGAAACCTTGGGCTCGCAATGAGGTGAAGAGACAAAGGATCAGGACACTTGAAGATGCCTTTGCTGCGGTTGATAGGCTGGTCGAACATTACGATGAGACTTCTGATGACAAGAAGAAGAAGTCCGATAAACAGAAAGAAAAGAAGAAGGAAGAGACTTCGAAGTCCGATGATTCGAAGGGTAAGAAACCTTTGAAATGTTGGATTTGTGCAGGGCCACATACGGTGAAGAACTGTCCCTCTAAACCGAAGCTGGTTGCCATAGCACAATCTAGTACAAAGGGTGAAGGTGCTTCTGTTGGGATGATGCAGGTACTTAGCACTGCTGCTGCTACAGAGGTGCTCTCTCGAAAGGATCTCGAGAGGAATCAGTTGGAGTATGTCCGGATGAAAGTGGGAGATGCTGATATACTAACTATGGTGGATAGTGGGGCTTCTCACAATTTCATGGGGGAAGATACTGCAAGGAAAGTTGGGCTGAAGTATGTACCTATCAAGGCACATATGAAGACGGTGAACTCTCCACCGAATGAAGTCTTAGGTGTGGATGAAAAAGTGGACACTACACTTGGTGATTGGACCGGGAAGGTAGACTTCACCATTGTGAGGATTGATGATTATGAGGCCGTACTTGGGACAGAATTTATGAAGCAATACGATGCGATGATTGTTCCACACTTGAAAAAGTTGTACATATATGATGGAAGGGAAGATGTGCCCATAGGTGTGCCTACCTTTGGGGTCACTAGGCCGAATCATGAAGTTGCAACTATGCAGGTGAGGAGTGATGGAGATATGGAGGATGTGTGTAAGCGTTTGTCCAAGGCAGAGACAAAACTTACTGAGCAGTCCTTAGTCATCAAATCACTTTCAGATAGCATCTTGGATCTGACAAGAAGGCTAGAGGTGATTGAGGATGAAGAGGATGAACCATAAATGAGACCAGGTGAAGACCGGGTGACCTACATGCAGAGATTGGAGGTTGAAGATCCTGATAGGTGGATTGAACTGATTAGTGAGGGAGAGCCTACAAGCTCTCATCCCTCTACATCTTCTTAGATTGACAAGAAGATGGGGCTCATTGTTAGCTGCTCATGACAATGAGTCCCCTAAGCATTGGAGCAGGTTATGATGGTGCAGGGATGGCTTAGCATCAAGCATCATGACATGTTGCAGATGGATGGAGGGTACTTCATGGACCTGAGCATGGACTATTCTGATGGATTTCAGGATGTGGCAGATGTTTTGGGAAATGACTGATGATGACATGGGGATGTTCACTCTCATTGTTTGGGCGTGATGGTTGGACTGATCACCCAACTAGTTCAGACATGGGGTCGCGAAGTGTACAGAGCTGTGTTGACATTAGGAGAAGTATCATGATAGCTGAGCACTTGGAACGACGTGGAGATATTGTGTTGATGAGGTCTCATAGCAGATGAGCACATGGGGCACATGATGGAGGAAGGTGTTTTGAGGCACTTGACTCAACACTTGATGAGTGTTCTCTTTGGACACTTGATGATCGATGACATGATGGAGGACATATTGTTGCAGTGGAGATGCAGCTGGTGATTGAAAGGATCAGCCTTTCATGATAGATGGCAGCATGGAGACATTGTAGCAATTGACCGAGGATCATGGACATTGATGACTTGGTGGCACTTAGTCACTTAGTGGAGGTACGATGGATGCTTGGAGTTGGGACGTTGTCGAGGACGACAACGACTTCAGGTGGAGGAGGATGTATTCCCCTCGAGGAGTCATCGCAAATGCGACGGGTGCACGATGGTTTGTGGCGCCCCGGGCACGCGTTGGGTGACCCGGGCGAGCGTGCACGGTGAGCCGGCAACCGGGCGGGCGCGCGTAGGCGGGCATGCACGGTGGGTCGGGCGACCGGGCGGAGACAATGTGGATGAGCGCACGACGAGGCGGATGACCGGGCGGGCATAGGCACAGGCGCACGGTGGAACGGGCGATCGGGCGGAAGTGACAAACGACGCGCGGGCATGGTTGAACGGGCGCGGGTGAACGCCACCCGCCCGTCAGGCGAGACGAACAGGCATGGGCAGGGTGACCCGCCCGCCATGATGAACAGCCAACGCGTTGGTGCGAAGTGTGGGTGCGCACGAAGGGCAGGCGTGCACGGGTAGCGTGCACGCTGAACAGTCAAGCGAGCGGGCGGACAGCACGAACAATGAACAGCAGTTATGCGGACAGCACGACAGAACAGCGAACGACACGAGCTGCGGGCAGTGCGAAGCATAACAGCGCACATGATATAACACACAGGATGTTATGACAAGGCCGCAAGGTTTATACGCCATGGATGGTGACGTATGTGGAATTGCAGGCTGACCATAAGCAAACGGAAGTTGGGGTTTCGTGTGGAGACGGTTGGGGCGTCGGCCATTGGGTTACGCCCAACCAAACACCACGCTACCTCCCTTATATATACAGGCCGAGCGGATGGACTTTGGCATCGAACAATCCGATCAAACAATTCGGTGAGCTCGCATCTTAAGTGCGCATTCTATCTACGCACAAGGATATGCGCAGCATGAGCGCATAGCTCATGCGCTATTGTGGAGGGCGCAGATCGGTTAAGTTGTAGATGATGGGAATGCGGTGCGTGGTCGAATTGTGCAGAATTGTGTAGGTTTCTTGAGCATCTTGGTGGCCGGTCGAAGGCACCCACTCATGTGTAATTGTTGCAGATTCTCATATCTTGTAAAAAGAGACTAAGTGTTGGCATGATTCTGCAAGCACACTAGTCGGATGTAATATTTTAAAATTCTGATATTTTATATATATTCGGGCAGACTGTTCGGGAGTTGCCCCTCCCTTTATATCGTGCAATTATTGTTTATATTGTTGTTGATAATGATTAAGTATGGGCCATCATTGATATAAAGGATTAATGCATTTTGACTTAGTTGAGAAACACAAGCTAAGTTCCGGTTGTGAATTAGGCGTAGTCCTCACACTTGAGTATTGTTAAAAAGAAAAAGTGGGGTGGTGCCGCACCCCGCCGGCATGGTTGGAAGACTACCAAGGGTTGGGGGCGTGACAGGGAGGAAGGGGAACGAAAGATTGAAATTATGAACTGAAGATTGGAATTCGAAGTTGCAGGAATGGAATCTATCAAGAATGGTGGAAGGAGGTTGTGATCATCTAAAAAAAAACTACTTATGCGAGTAAGTGGAGAATTGGAAGGGGGGAGGAAGGGGGAACTGAAGATTGAAATTATGAACTAAAGATTGGAATTTGAAGTTGAAGGATTGAAATTCAGAACTGGAGATTTGAGCAATTAGTCTTGAATCTTTTGGGCACGAGGGCCAAATTACTTCAAATTGGAAGTATTTTGGAGTTGGGTGCAAAAATGTGTCTAGTCTGGCAGGGAGGTTTTGGTCATTTGGTAACGAGAGGATACTTGGAGCTTCAAAAGCTGAGGATTGACTTCAAACACGGAAATCATATATGTATGAGTGAATTATGTTGATAAATTCCTGTTAAATTTAACGTTGTTAAAACTTGGTAGGATTTAGTAAATTAATTTTGGTTAGATCACTACATGTAGCAATAGAAAAAATGTGTTTCTATCAATTGATTACTTGCATGTCTTTCACATGTACACCAACAAACAAGTGCTAAAATATATTAAAGAAAATATTGAATGGATATGTTGCACATGCAAACGGTAGTCTTTTTATATTTCATTGTGTTGTTTCCATGGCATTATTATTAATACATATTTGCTTGAATCTACTCTGTGTGGATCTCTGGTGAAAGCAATTTTCAATATCCACAACATAAGATTATGTGAACTATGCAAATGGTCGGTCATCATCTAGACTATTTCATTGAGATTGTAGTTAAAAGGCATTTTGAATAACAATATTAGTGTGAATTCTAGAAACTATGGGCTACCCCATATATTTGTATTTCACTAGCCAACTCATGCATTTAGCTTTCCAAAAATGCAAACATGTCTTCTCTGTAGCTTCATGACAAACATCTTATTTGTAGCTTCATGACAAATTTGGGTAAGGCCATGGACACACCATGTTTTTCTTTTTCTAAATAAAGAAAAGAATTGATCACACTAATGCAAACAAAGGAACTTCTTTATCAAACTTTCCAGGCAAAGGGTGTTAAAGAAGTCAAGAATTGATGATCCTAATGCAATCACTAATTATTTTTTAATCAAACTTCCTAAAAAAATTATCAAAATTTTCCAACAGAACTATTGTTGCATCCAGCTCTTGTTTAAAATTTATTTTTGAATATTATGTTTTTAATTAAAAATATTTAAGTTTTGGGTTGTATAACCGCTATTGTTATAAAAAAATGTTTTCACAAATCGGTGATGTATAACAAAAAATTCATTTTAATTTATACAACAATTTTAAAAAATTATAAGAGAATTTTGACAAAAATTAATGATTTGAGGCTTCTACAATCTGTGTTTTGTGTAGTGTTATCTTCCGGAGTCATCACATTCATGTTTTTGGGAATCGATGTTTCGAACCAACCGCTATGGTTCATCTTCGGGAATAAATCCAAGAATGAATAAGTCAGAACTCAATAGGGATGATAAATAAGGGTCATGGTTGGTCTGAAAATGAATACTAGCCGACAGCTTTAATTCAGATTTGTTTATTTTTAATTTTGTTGTTAATTATATAATTATTTTTATTTTTAGTTCCTAATTAAATGTCTAGTTTTTTTTGTTTTTTCTTTTTTATTTAAGATTGAAATT